>CABFOQ010048681.1:0-12207 GCA_900660455.1 Gephyroberyx darwinii | reverse complement strand
ACTATTTCTGAGCACAGTATGGCTGCTAATGTAAGTAATTCAGGAGTACACTTTTGAATAAGCTCCACTGGTAACCCTGAGATCAAACTACGGTGTAGTCCTTGCTGCTACGACTGGCACCTGGCGCTGGTAGACATAGTAGACATGGTAGACATGGTAGACATAGTAGAATAGTAGACATGGTAGACATGGTAGACATGGTAGACATGGTAGACAGTAGACATGGTAGACATAGTAGAATAGTAGACATGGTAGACATAGTAGAATAGTAGACATGGTAGACGTGATAGACATAGTAGAGCTGATAGACATGATAGACATGGTGACATCAAAGCAGCATATGAGTCAAACACATTTCCATCACAGGACCAAACAGCACTAACAAGGGATTTGTTGTTTTTTCTTCACTCAGTTTCCCCCACAAAAAATGTTTTTGTTGCAAATGTTTTGCAATGTCCTTGGCCTTGTGGAGCCCCACATGGCCCCTCTACCAAAATAACACAGCAAAATAAACATCTTTTTTTCTGCCATGGCTTCCCATTGTGATAATAACACAAGCTACTCCTGAAATGAAATCATTTCAACTGATGGGGTTTTGATGTTTAATCTACCTTCAGGCTCCCTTTGGCTTTCTTCCGCCTCTTGAGGCCTTTTCCTTGTAAAATACTTTTTAATGGCCAACTAATGAACAAACATTCAATGCACAGGAGAAAATACATTTTCCACTTCACCATTGATGTATGATTATGTGACTTGTTGAATTTATAGACTCCGCTCAGCAGCTGGGGTACTTCGTAGACGGCAACATCCCAAGTTCAATATTGGAGAAAAAAAGTACCTTCAGTTGTCAAGTCGATATCAGACATCTTTTTTCAGGTCAGACTGAACCCTAGTCCCTCTAGATGTGCGTGTCAGGTGGGTACGGTGTGCTTGTGTGTGCGTTGTGTTTACAAGCAAGAGCTGAGTGAGATAACTCTCTGGTGTGACAGACAACAAAAACGTGATGCCTTAAAGATTCATTTAGATCAAATTCTCTACATTGACCAACGTATTATTTTGTAGCGGCTGTGCTGATATTGTGGCGGTGCTGCACAGACGAGCCTACACATGGGAAACACTGGGTACTACAGCAATATAATGTCCATCAATCATTTGTATCTGTTGATCTGGCAGAAACACATCATTGCTTTTCATGGCATGCCAGCTTGGTCAGGTTAGAGAGAAGACATCAAAACTCATCAGCCTGTGGGGAGACACAATAGATAGTATTCACAGTAGACAGAGCCAAGCAGTACCAGTGAGCAGATGCCGGAGCTGCGTTTCCAGAAACAAACTGGCTGACTCTTTCTGTCTATCACTGACTCCTGTACTCTCCCTGAGTTCTGCTGCTGCAGTTGTGAATTATTCAATTTTACTGCAGCTCATCATGGCCGAGAGAGAGAGAGGGAGAGGCAGAAGAGGGAGATACTTTTCTGCTGTTTTTGTAGTAGTTTATGGTATTTTGTGGTTTGTTGAAGCTTGAATTTGAATAAAATTGAATCAGATGGAGTCTAATGGAATAGAACCAAATTTGGGCCCAATCCCATTTCTTATTTTTACCCCTACCCCTCGCTTTTGACTTGCCCCTCGGAACAGAGTTACAAGGGGTAGTGGTGATTGAAATCTTCCCCTATGAAATGGGACAACCTTTCAAGACCCTGTTACGTCATCAGTAGTCGTCGATGGCATTGACGTGACGAGTTTGTTGCCGGACATTACTATGGCAATAATGGTATTATCACAATGACAGAGATAGAAAAGCATGGAGGCTCGCGATTCGCTCACAACTTATAAGTTTCACACTATCAATCGATCAAACAAGTCATCAAATAAAAAAGAACACTGCTTCATTACCACTTCATGACAGAATAGTGGTGCTCTGTGCTCCTACCCTGCCGGTCTGCACTGATTAGAGGAGCGGTAACAAGTGCAGCAACTTCGCTGCTGGACTTTAGTTATATTTCGGGCGTCATATGCCATCAAACGGGGTAAATGCAACATGGAAATAACATTATGTCAAAATGCGGGACTGTCATGCACAAATCAGCCTTAAAACAATTTGTAACGTTAGCTAGCGAGCTAGAGACTAGCATACTACAGCATACTAGCGATTTTTTGTTATGCTTGTTGTAAAGAAAAGGTCTATAATACATTGAAACGACATTAAACTAAGATAATACGATGGTTATTATAGTTTTTAAATCTTTATTAACAAAGAAAATACTACATTTGTGGTTTCCTTTTGTTGCTTGTGCAGTGTTCGCCACCATCTTGCCGATGATTGTCGGAGATTTCTCATGACACTCGGTTTTGAATGTGCCTCTGAAAAACCTCCGTTTGGAGGGCCATGTAGCCCTAGCACTTGTCCTACCCCTCGATCCCAACAAGAATCGGGACACCCTACCCCTACACGTGAACGCGCAAAACGGAGGGGTAGGGCTAAGTGGTAGGGGCAAGGGGTGAATTGGGATTGGGCCTAAGACAGAGAGAGGCAAAGGCAAAGAGCGACACAGAAGGAGCAGAAGTTGGATCTGGGGAGAAAGGGAAGATGGAGAGGAACAAGGTGAGAAAAGGGAAGAACAGAGGGCCGGTGCTGATGTGTGAATCCCGTGTCCAACGGGAGGCTGGACTAATTACCACTCCCGGGCTGCTCTGAAGCCCCACACACAGCATAGCATCGCTCTAGCAGGCTAATGTAGGATGTGCCCCATAAGACGTTCTGACTGAGTGTGAAATACAGTACAGCATCGTCTCCATTATCACTCTCACTGGGGGGGTTACATGTACAGTATGGGAAGCATTGTACTGTATAGAGATTGTAGCACAGCGATGCTGAACAACTTGAAAGTGAATCAAAATGGAAGTTAGTAGAACTGGAAGTATGCCTTCTTTGTTAGCTTCTTAGCATGTTAGCGCTCCAGTTATGAAGGAGGAAAAAACGTGGCTCTGCTATTGTGACATCACAGTTATCTCTCCAGTTATGAGGGAGGAAACAACGTGGCTCTGCTATTGTGACATCACAGTTATCTCTCCAGTTATGAGGGAGGAAACAACGTGGCTCTGCTATTGTGACATCACAGTTATCTCTCCAGTTATGAGGGAGGAAACAACGTGGCTCTGCTATTGTGACATCACAGTTATCTCTCCAGTTATGAGGGAGGAAACAACGAGGCTTTGCTATTGTGACATCACAGCGTAGAAGCTCTCTGAAATCTGTTTACTCATCATCGCCAACAGGCCAAGCAATCATTCTGATGCACATAAAGCCGATGGTAGCAGCTTTTCTGTGCATTGGCAAGAAAACACAAAAGTGCTTATAGTGTCCCCAGCTGTAGAATGAAAGATGGTTGTGTCACTGGGCTCCCAAAGATGCTCTCTTAAATTCTGCCGCAGTGACAAACTGAGCATCTCTTTTGGCGTTCAAAATAACACTCTGCCTGATTCCCTCCAAGATGGAGGATTTAGTGTCTAAGCCTTCTGTCAACCCACATAGTGACACTTTAAAACACTGCTCAATAGAGCTCAATATAAGGTGGTTGCCCTGATGTCAGAACACTGTAAATCTACCAAATCGAACATGAAATGCAGCCCCTTGTTCCCAATGGCCTCTCTATGTCAGGTGTCAGGGGGTCAGTGTTACGCCAGTTGTGGTTCAGTTTTAACCTGTGTCTTTTTTGAGCTTGTGTTCAGCCAGTGGTCTCAGTTCACCATTTAAACCCATATGGAAATCCACTGAGGATTCACTTGCTTGTGCCAAGTTGTTCTCCCTACTCTGTCATTTACACACTGATGCAGGAAACAGGCCATGCAAAAAGTATTCATCCTCGCAAAGGTAGCAGCTGTCTGAGTGAAGGACACAAGTCTGTGATCTCAGCCCGTGTTATTTCTGTCAGGGAGACATGAAAAGAAAATTGTTGAATTACATTTACTCATGCTATGATTATTCCGACTGGCAGTTTGAGATGGAAAGCCGTCACATGGATTCCTCAGAACGCCATGGCAGCCCTCCAGACCCCCTAAGTATGATAGATGGGAATCTTGGAGAGTGTGGGTTTTGTGAGGTCGGTTGCAAACGGCCGGGATGCTGCGCTCTACGAGGACACTTGGCTGCAGCCATCAAATTGCCTGCTGCTTTGTAATACAGCGGCGGACTAGTGGGCAGGGAATCTTGCCAAGATGAAGTCAGCGTCTGTGTCCGGAACGGCCTCTACGGGCCACTGTCCTTTGGCGGTCAGTGAGCTCACTTTGTGTTTCAATCAAAATGGGGGCAATTTGAAAGGGAGGCGCTCATGCATCCAGCTGCAGTTTGTTGTGTCTTCTCGGTTGGACAAGTATAAGCCGGGAATCGGACATGCGCCTCAGAAACAGGTTTGAGAACATGACAGGCATTTTCAGAAGGCTGCATTGAGCTCCGCTTATTGGCACTGTTTATCGTCAGAACTATCAAAATTACATTTCACCATCAATTATGAATTGAGACCTTTTCAGCCACGGGGGAAAGCAGCGTGCCGCGGCATTTAGGAAGAAATAAAAGAAAGTTTTTAAAGCTTTTTCAGATTGCTCGGGGGCTCCTCACACTTTGTAGTGAAGGTGCATTTTGTAAAGTATATGGTCCATTCAAGCTTGTTGTTCAACAACTTGTTTTTATAAGACATGAAAGTTTTTCAAGACAAGGCTGTTAAGTTTAGTAAATGAACTCTTCATTTGGAGTACATAGATAATAACAGCGTACAATTTGTACCAATTTCAATTTAGCCTATTTTTTTGTTTGATCCAATACAGAAGCAAAATGTTCTGTGTGTGTGTGTGTGTGTGAGAGAGAGAGAGAGAGAGAGAGAGAGAGAGAGAGACATGCACAGCAAAAGCATCAGCAAAGTAGCCTCTGGGCCTGCTCTGTGCTCAGCTTGATTTCATCAGTGGGGGTAGAGATATTACTTGAGCAGACACATTCATCTGGACTAAGGCACAGTGAGTCAGCCCGGGGAAGCTGCAGGTAACATAACTGACAACAAAATATATTTTCATAACCAAGGTTTTGAAAGAAGGACGGAGGGGAAAGGGGGGGAAGCAGGGGGAGGAGGAGGAGGAGGCAGGACGAAGTGAGATGGAGGGAGAGCAGGGGGGGGCTGAAAGAGTTTTGTCAGAAAGCTCAACATCCGTTTCACAGACCCGAGGCTATACGTTGTCATTTAAAACATTTCTCTGCAGCAGCCCGGTTGATTTCCTCCCTCTCCGTGGACTCCTCCGTTGCGGCGGTGCTGCTCCGTGGAGTCCGGTGTTTGGATTTGGGATTCATTTTGAACAGAAAATGTCCACACTCTGTAATACAACAGCTTATCGTACCTTATATATATGATAGGGTGTGCAGCCTGTTCTTTCCACACTCACGCCGCCCTCATGGCAATGCTTCAGCTGCAGCGGTGCAGTTCACTGAATGTTTTACGTGAATTGGAAAGGCAATTGGAAATGCAATGGGTTGTTCACTCTCTCTCTCTCTCTCTCTCTCTCTCTCTCTCTCTGTGTGTATTTTCCATACCACAAATCACTGAAACATGTATTTCCTTTAACAGAACTGCAAAGAACAACACAGCACTGCTTAGGTTTCAGCTTTTCTGCTTTTAGAAACAGTGCAGACCGATTCTAACCGGCAGCCCCTCAGTCATTCCTGAGTCTTCAGTGCACGTTTTCTTTTGTAGGAATGATTTGTTATTACTTGATTTAATTGGGCGGATTAAAATCAATTCCTTCCATGAGCAGCAAGGTTTCATATATCACGCAGCAACATAGTTTTGTGATAAAGCTCATGTATCACATCTATTCAGCCGGGCAGGAATCGATCATGAAAACGCCCATGAATCTTCTTGACAGGTTAAACGGTATTTACTCTGCAAAAAGTGAAGTGCCGACGAACTGGCTCCCATTACAACAGTGTTTGATACCCTTGACCTTTCTATGTTTGCCGCGGCGGTTGCCTCTTAAATTATCAATGAGGAAAGCATTGAACCAAGTTAGGGTGGATGGAATGCAAACAAGCCTTGCATCTATTTCAGTGGTTTCCACTCATCGGTGCTTCATCTAAAAGTTTCTTACTATTGGACTCTCCATACGGGTCACAGTCTCAAAAAGCAGCAAGGATGTTACAGGAAAGGGATTAGCAGACATACTTATCATTACAACTAATTTTTATGATTTATGGGGCTTATAAATGGAAATGGAAAATGGGGTTAGGCCTCTAAATGGAAGTCACCTTGGACAAGAACGTCAGTAATGCCGGTAAATGGCAATAATGATAAGCAGTTGCGCTATAAGCTTATTACTGTGGTCAGACTGGTCTTACTAATCCCTCTTCTGTCTTTTTTTTTTACATTTGATAACAGGTAGAAAATGAATGCAGCACTTTGTTTCACTTTGAAATCCCTCAGATCGTTTTCCCGTCTTCTTAATAATGTTGCGTCGCGCTACCTGTTTTGGTATTTGTTTACTGTTTGTCTGCAAATTGTGAAAGCGATATCGCATGAGACGACGGCGCTCGCACGGTCTGTATGCTCCCATAGTCTTTTAATATCACGACACATTATTTCGAGCCCTCCGGTGGGCCTCTTTCATTTCATCTTATGTTATTAAAACACTATGGGAGCGTATAAAAGTTTGCAAGGACGTTTGCAGTTTTTTTTCATGTGTGCTTATGTTAGCGCTTCACCTAAACAATAGATGACAGAGGGACAAAAGGTGTCAGAGGGAATTCAAAGAGATTTACGGCAACAATAGCGTTATTGTGCTTGGGTATCTCAAATTGTGTACATGCTCGTGTGGTTTTATGGAAGCTCTGTAACTCAAAGTATCTCCACACAAAACACACCGGTAAGTCAACAAAACGGTTACGTGTGCATGTGTGAGCACACCATCGTCATGTGCACCCCCCCTGCACACGTGTTTCCCTTAATGAGTGTTTGTTTCAGTTAATGACAGACGACTATTACACTCTGTGCTAATGACTGTCTCCGGCCTTTCTGTTTTACAGCTCCCATCAACCCTCATCTGAGTAAGTAATGTGCATCTCACTTAGCATGTCTCATCAGATAATACGCTGCTTGTGTCGCATCAGAGGCCGTGGGAAACAGTGGGGAGACACAAAGTAGCTGCGTGTCCCGCGGAGAACTGACACTTTCAACATGTCAGTAAATGAAGCCTGATACATGAGCCGTCCTATAAGGAATGCTAAGTAAATCCTCTTTACAATGTGACATGTTGAGAGTGTGAAATCTCTGTTCAGGAGTTGCAGCTGGTGTGTTTGATTGGATGGGGTGTATTTGCACGGGATGAGTTTGTGTGTGTGTGTTTGCCTGTGCTTTGTGAGCATTGTGTATGCATGCATTCGCGCCTTTTGCGTGCTTGTGTACCTTAATGTTTATTGCCATTCGTGACGTGATGTGAAAGCCGAGCTCCTCGGGGTAGAGCTCGTGCGCTCACCTCATCGGAGAAACTTTTTAGGATTCTCATTATTCACGGTTTGAGAGTGCACACTCATCATTGTTCGCTGTGCTGCACTGCGCTGTTGAGTATTGTGGGTTTGTTTGTTTTTTTGTCGGATGTTCACATAAACATTGCCAACTCAATAACAAACATCCAAATCACCAACATCATTATCCAAATCCCCGAAGGAAACACACTATTTTACCTGCATGCCTCCTCCTCCTCCTCCTCCTCCTTCTTCTCTTCCTTTCCTGCCTCAGCCCTTTCCCTCCAAATCCTCGTATCTCTCTCCTGGGCGTGGAATGCAAAAACATTTAGCTTAGCTCACAGCGGATGGGGGCGTTGGTGTCTAGCGCCGAGGGCTAGGCATCCATTTAAATCTGCATGCCTATGAGGAGAGGAGTCAAGAGTGCCAGTAACCCCCGCCCCTTCCCTCTCGCTTCCTTCTCTCGCTCTCTTTTTCCTCCCTTGCCCTCACTCTCTCTTCCTACTCTCGACTCTCTTTTTCTCTAGCAGGCTTGTAGCATCGCTGCCCTCCTGCTTTCTCTCTGACCATCCACCCACACACTACCTCTTGCTAAGCTCCCTCCATTACCTGAGTAAAAGCTGCAGGTTGTGTTCCTCTCAAGGTCACCACTCCAAACGGCTCCCAGCTATGTTTTAATAAATCGATGAATATTTATCAGAGCACATGCCTGCATCCTGAATCTAAAAGCTCCTTTTTACTATCTCTTTGAGTATGTCATCCGGTGTTGCATGAATTAAATGGAGGTTTTAAGACTACGTGGGCTCGCCGTCCTCAAGGCCCACTTTTGACTTCTCACTGTTCATCATTATATTCATTGTTAAGACACTGATTCTCCTACATGTTATCCATCATGACCTCACGCAAGGATAATGGATTTTTTTTTCTTCCTCAACACAAAGAATTTTGTATTAGATATTATGTGCTGAGGCTGTGTGTGTGTGTGTGTGCAGGAGACACTACACTACAACATCAGTTTTGGCTGTTATTGCGTGCTATCCATCACGGTTCAGCAGTGGACTGTCATGGTATAGCCTCTAATAGCCAGTTCTGATATCACACGCACACACACTGCCACGGGGTGTTTGCAGGGTACAGTATATTCTCTGCAGAGAGTTTCACTCTCAACTGAACCAAACTGCATCTCATTACCAGAGAAAACCAAACACACTGACTGATATCTTCCCTACAGGCAAGGAGAGGTCATATCTTTATTTAGAAATGTAGTGCACCAGATTGTATGGCGTAATTAGGAATTTGCTGTTCTGCGTATCCCCCCGAGACCCGTACACTTAAGAAAATCTCATAAATATACAGTAGGTGTCACAGTGGTCACCCGGGTTTCTTGTCAGTATAAGTTATCGTCGTTTTGTTGTGAATGTAACAGCCTGTCTCCGCTCACGTCCGCCAGGAGAGTTCCACTGCAGCTTTGAGGAAGAGCCCATCTGCATGTTCACCCAGGACAAGAACGATGATTTTGATTGGACGCGGCACAGTGCCGCTACCCGCGACACCAAGTATACACCTAACACTGGGCCCAGTGGTGACCGCAGCGGATCCAAGCAGGGTAAGTGGTCCTAAGCCAGGTTGGGTGATACCAGAGAGGGTTGGGGTTAGCGTTCCTCACTGTGATTACAGATACGACTGTGACCCAATAATCGCAGTAAAGAAGTCTTGGCTGTTATGGCTGTTATCACACATACATAACAATTAAAAACAGGAAAAAGTAAGAAAGATCGCTAACTACCTGCCTGGTCAAGAGTTAGCATAGCAACCATTTCCACTTCCAGTACATCTAGGGATTTATCAGCATCGCTGGCTGACCAATCACATCGCAAAAGTATGAACATATTGAAGAAAAAGAAAGTTGGTGAAAGTGTTTCCACCAGCCATCAACACGGCTCTGAAAACATGGCACACACTCAAACAAGTGAGTGGTGTTCACACATTTAAGGGAATACCACTCCGTTTCCTGTGTAATTTCCACACATTATTGCAAAATAAAGTGGCACGATACGTATTTAATTGCGACTGTGAGTTTTCCTTTGTTACATAATGACTGCCGAGCGCGGCGATACGTATTTCAAGAACAACTGAAGTGTTCCACGCTGCACAACACATGAATTCAACTGTACTCATTGTGTCACTAGTTAGACACAGCGTACTCTGAGCAATGAGCAGCCTTCCACATTTATTGTCAAGGTAATCCTGTAGCTGCGTCTCCGTTGCCGTTTCCATGGGTACCTAATCCAGAGCTGTGTTCAAACTATTCAGTATTCAGCGTGTTAGTGATATGTGCCTGTTTTCCACATTCAAGAGCAAGATAATATATAAACAATAAATTAAATTGGCACTGTAGGATTCGGTCTACCTTGACAAGGCTGTGTGAATCCTCTGATGGAGGTTATCTGTGGTGGAATATAAGTGGTAATTTTGCCTTTTATGTGAGTGTGGCAACAGCAGCAGCTGATGCAATAAATAATGCATTGGCTTTAATCCCCCTAATGGTTTCAAAATGTCCAACATTTCATTACCAGGCCCAATTCCTCTTTGCTTATTATTATCTGATATCAGATTCGACTGAGGGAGATTTTCCATTTGATTTTGGCTGGAGGGGCGTGGAGCTGCTCACTACCTACCTTCCCTTCGCCTGCAGCAAGGCAGAGATTGCTTTGAGATTATATGGCTCAGGCAAAATTAGGAGACTGTTACTCTCTCTGCCGCTGCTGATTCTGTCCGCATGTGTCAGACCAAGGGAGCATAAATGTGACCTCCTGTTATCATTTTGATTTGCCCCTGGTTATTGTTATAAGAAAAGGGAGAAATTGTCCTTCATAGAAAGCCCTCCTCCTTATCTCTGAATTGTAAGCTTTCATTTCCATTATGCTTTCACAGACTGGGTGAAAGCAATTGAGCATGACCAAGGATGCTTTGCTTTTTTCTAGTGTTTTCAGTAACAAATAATTTGTTGGTGAGCCATGCCCAATATCAGTAGGCAGTAATACAGCACTCGTTGGATCCTGAAGATTGCCTGGAAAATGCTCTCACATGGTTTTCACACCCGCCGTTTGTGCAATCTCCCACTGAGGCAGAATGACTTTGTCTTTTGCCCAAAAACCAAGAAGAGGAATACCCAAAGAATGTTGGGATAATATGTAGTATAATATAATATGTATATATACTAAAATAGTAAGTCAGTTTAGTTCATTTTATTTGCAGCGTCCATTCACCTGCATAGTACAAATTGATCTCATGTGTATGTTTGTTTGTGTGTGTCCGTGCGTATGCACTGCTGTGTGTGTGTGCTTCAAGGTTTCTACATGTATATTGAGACATCCAGGCCACGGAAGGAGGGGGACCAGGCACGGCTGGTGAGTCCGTTTTTCAACGTGGCACCGAAGAACCCCTACGGCATCACCAACCCGCCGGCTTACTGCTTCGGCTTCTTCTACCACATGTATGGAAAACACATCGGTAAGATATGTCCCTCCTATATATATACCAATATCCCCCCGATTGGTTAGTAATTTTCATGGTTGTTATTTGAAATGATGTCTTTGGTAGATTCTGTCTCTGCTATGTGGTTTCGGTTGCTTAAGAGGAAGAGCAGCTTCAGTTGAAAATCAAATTGCTTTGACAAATCGAGCATTTTTACGGAAACACCACGGCATGTTTTATTGATAGAGGAAAATGTCGATCATCGAGCATCTCTAAGGCATCACAGCGGCTTTGAAACATACATGTTGAGATGTTGGTACTGGTGAAATCGATATCCGCCACCTGCATGTTTCCAGTATGTTCTCACAGTGGGGTTTTCTGCTTTTTTGAATTGCCTGTTGTTCAGGGCCATGAGCAGGATTAAAAGAATCAGCATGGGGGTGCAAAGACAGAGGAGGCTAATCTAAGAAAGCACAATTGAAGGATTGAGTCACACTACAGCACCTGAATATGACACAGAGACCACAAATACTTAAACACAGCGCACCACTTAATAAAAACCATGTGTCCACCCTAAACACAATTATGGCACCGCGCTAGCACAGTACCCCCCACTGTGACCACTACGGACGTTACAATAGAGAAAACAACCCCTCTAAGATGCAAGTTGATTGCATTTGTCAGAGAGAGCGTGTGTGTGTGTGTGTGTGTGGCTGTGAGAGAGAGAGAGTGAAAGATTAGAGCTAATTCCATGTTTTATGTAATATTATTTCAAAGATAAATACATAAAATAGTGGTTTGATGATTCATAGCGGTGTGAGAGATGATTACCACACGCCCCTAGCTGTTAGCGGAAAAGGAGGAACGGCACCGCCTTTTCCTTCAAGCAATAGAATCTCAGTTTTCTGAGAGGTTGTCCCCGTGGTGGCGGGGTTGGGGGGGGTAGAGGAGTGAGGGGTCATGTTGGCGTGGTGAAATTTTAGTAGGTGTCAAGTATTTCAAGCAATCGTCATCGCACTCTGCAACAAACCTCTCTTGAAAGGTGTATTCATGAAACTTGGGCATTAGCGCTCACTTTCCTCTTTGAATTTAGATAATGTCTCAGTGGGACAACTTTGTCTGGATTTGAAGATGGTAGAGCCATTTCCTCTCTGCCGGTGAAGAGCCACTCGGTGGCTAATGTTCTGCTCTTAGGCTCCTTGCACAAGGGACCCAATCAGCCGACCACAAGC
>CABFOQ010048679.1:0-13305 GCA_900660455.1 Gephyroberyx darwinii | reverse complement strand
TCTCCTTGTCTCCCTGTCCCTTTAAGCGACAGGTTTGGTTCCAGCTGGCCTGATCAACCACTGCTCCTTCCTGATTGGCTAAAGCGCCTCCTGCCCTCCATGATTGGCCTGCGTACTCCCTGCCCGGCCAATCCCCAAGACTTTGTGATATATAGGTTGAGTTTTCCCCTCACTCATGGCTGCTGTTAAGCCATTTCTACTTGGTGTGAGGTAGAGAGTAGTTGCCTGTTTTTGGAAACAATTTGTTAACTTCAGTACCTTGGTTTTTGGACACATGTTCTGTTTAGTTTGTACCTTTTTCACCTGTAACTGTTGTGTGTGTACATAGCTGGTTTGTTGTAGGAAGCCAGAAGGGGGTAAGCTGCCTTTTTCGTTGGGTAATGTTTTTTCCCCTGTTTTTGCTATTATAGGGAGTTAGGTTTAGAGACTGTTCCTTTTGAGTTGGTCAGTTTAGATAGACCCATTTTTGGTTTAAGATAGTTGTTTTTGTTGTTGTTTTGGGCTGGGCTACCCCTGGAGTCTAATTTCGCTTCCTTATTGTAAAATAAATACGCTTTTCTTTGCAAACCCGCTCTCACGATTCTTTCAGCCATCTTATGTTCCTCCCCATTAGCTCCTAGGCACACGGGGTTGTAACACTGCACTAGACAACTTTGCACATTGAAAAATGTTAACTACAATACCGTGAAATCTTGTAATGTGACGTCAGTAAACTGCACACAGCATGCTCATGTTTACCAACCTGGCCGGTCTGTGATGTTTTATACAAAAGGATACCAAAGGGAGGAGATAGGTAAAAGATCTTATGTTGGTCAGCCAAATTTCTCTGGACAGAGTGCTGGATTTCGCTCTTAAAGTTTTGATTTGTCACTTCCTGTGGGCGGAGAAGTATTAATAACTGATGGTAAATTTAATTTGGACAAATACGGTGAATCTACTGTGCACAGCCTCAATTAGGGAAGATGGGATGTGCGTCTCTGTTGCAGCCCCACTTCATGATTTCGGCTGATTTTTACATTAAACATAGCTTTAAGATACCAAACTTCTCCTTGATCTTGCCTATATAAATCAGAAATGACAATGGCCAAATGGCTGTCCCACACCAGGCATCATTGAACCCACAGTGTAGAACTACCTGGAAAACTTCAAGGCATGCAAGTGCTTTCTATCTCAAGGACTTAACCATAGCGCCTGGGTAATACACAACACCGCAGACGTACATTTCTACAGAGCTCAACTTGAATTGCATACCATGGTGTCACCTAAAACGAAGACCTGGGTCTGTTGCAGATTTTGCATCTACTCCTAGAAATACAGATTTATGTCAACCTTTAGGTCACCGCCACCACACTGTTTACATGTCAATATCACTGTCCAGGGTTCAGCAGGAGAGAGCTCCAAATAGAACAAATGCTAATTATACTACATAAATGAATAGTAATTACTTTGTACAGATGGTATTCAGAATATTGTGATCTCCAGGGACTGAGGGGAATGTCATTGGTCAGCAACTGCCATTATACTCGGCATATTGCTGACACTGGAGTAATGGGAGGGTCATGTAACTAAGCCCTTAGCTAGGGTGATATTCATTGATTTCCAGGGGCATATACGTGTTCATTCATTTGAGTTACAGTATCTGTCCTCCAGGGTTGGGGTCAATTCACTCAAGACCATCCATCAGGAAGTGGATTTTCCTCATTCCTTATTAAAGGAATTCAATGTTTCTTCTATTTATGCACATGGAGGATCAAACATGTTTAATGGAGGCATTGCTGAAATTGAAAGTTGTTTGAATAGGTAAAAGTTTGGCCATTTTCAAAAATACAAGTTTTTGTTTCTTTTACAGGCAGTTTCAGACTAACTCCAGCAACAGAAGAGCTGGTCTTGTCAGCCAATCAGGATCCAGTATTGTGACTGTTCTGCCTGATTACTTGGTCTTCAAATTCATTCAATAAATACCCTTTGCAGTGCAATGCTGCAAGGCATACGCTGCGTTCCATTGGAAATGAATGGACTTCCAGCATTAATCTAACTTGGGAGAGTGCATTGGAACATCTGAAACCCACTCCACTTCGCTCCGGTGCTCTTTGTGACACTGTGTCCCCAAAGCCCTTCCTGTGAAAGTGGCTGAGCACGTTAGGACAGGCAGAAACCTCCAGAAAAACCTCCAGAGTTTCGTTCAACGTGTACCTACCGACTCCAAAACATCATTGGGTTGAATGGAGCAAATCTACAGCGCCTTAATGAAGAGGGAGGGGCCAGTCTTCTCTGTTGCAGACCCACTTCATGAACTAGACTGAAAAGCTTGATGAATTTTTACATAAAATTGTTACAGAGTGCAGGTTTAAATACTGAAACCTGGCATGGGAAGGTCCATCCTACAGATAATTGAGAATGAATGCTTTATGATTAGTAAATTAACTGTAATATCTGATTCTGTTTTGAATTTCCAATGGATTGACAATGACCCTGCTACATTCAGTGAAGAAAGCCTCAGACAATTCTGTAAACTCCCCATGACAGATGTTTTCCACTGTGCTTAGCGTTTCAGTGAACAGTGACTGACGGCTAGCTGGCACGGTCTGCCTCATTTATCCATTATATCTTTAGCTTAAGGCTGCCGCTCGCCTGTTGCCAGGCAGACAAACCCGGTAACAGTAATTGGGTCTGGAGCAAAGGGGTACATGTAAATTATCTCCTACTGGAAGGAGAGGGTTATGAACTTCCTGCTCTCTTTCCATCTCCCTCTTTTTCTCTCTCTTCTCTGAGGGAAAACAGCCTTCTTCTTCTACGCTGCCCCAAAGCACTCCCCTTCTCTGCAACTGTACAGAATATAAAAGCAGTGCTTGTCTTCTGTTATTCGGTTTCATATCTCGCTTTCCAAATCATTATATCTTGCTCTTGATGCTTCAAGGGCGTGTTTGCCTCCCAAGGATTAAATGTAATTTGCGAGACGGAACACATTGTTAAGACCTTGCAAAAGATCATAGAACTCACACTGATGAAAAAAAGCGAAGGCCGCCGAAATAGGCTTCATAATACCCAAGATAAAAACATGTTTAAGTAATCAGAGCCATTTCTGGACACCTAAGGACTGGAAGTCTTTTTTTGCGGAACCACTCACCAGATTCTAGTAAAATGTCAGCAACATTTACCGCAACAGAGAACACATTTCTCCCAACCACACACTGTGTTGGGGCTTTCAATAACAAATAGATTAGTGTGTGAGGTTGGTGTAGGACAGCATGAGCATTTACTACATGGTAAACAACAACCATCCCAATAGAGATATGCATGCAGGTCTTTTCTTTACATATACAGGTACCATTGGCACAGTGTGGAAACTCACACGTGCTGTAGCTTGAACAACTATAAGCAGCTTTGCTTCTCACCTGCATGCTGGTTTTAGTACTCTTGAGTTCACACACACACACACACACTGTTTCCTCTCTTTCCTGACACGCTATCCCTTTTACTGCTATCTTCAGTACACCATTTTCATCGTTTATCTCCTTACGCCAGGAGTTAATTTCAAAAGGATTCCCTGCCTGTATACATTTACTTTGATGTTTTTGTTTTTTTTCTCTGTGGGCAGTTATCCCCTTCTTAGATGAACCAAGCTGAATTATTGTGCATGTGTGTACAACACATTGGGAATGACCGATGGATTGTATTTGTAAGGGTGGAAGTAGCAAATTCCATGTACTGTGTACTTTGTGTGACTATATTTGCATCAAATCTGCAGTAGCATGTGAAGGAAACGTTAAATAACTAACATTAAATACTAAAATGCATTAATGATAGCAGCTTAATTAACCAAAAAGTTATCTGTCTAGCTAGTGTTATTCGTTTGTGTTTATCTGGCGTGCTGTCTATCTAGCTTGTATGCTAGCTAGCTGGCTAGCTAATAGCAAAAGAAACATAAATATTGTAATGTTACAGGGCAAATCACAGATAAAATAGTGAAATATTATTTTTAGAATGATGAATATATGAACATATTCTATACAAATGTGTAGTATTACATATTGAACTAAACTTTTTTTTACTTTATTTTACTTCTATTGAATTTTTTTTTTTTTTTTTTTTTTTTACGCCCGTCACTTAACTTCTATTTAAGTAATGTTTCAGCAAAGTACCACTACGTCTTGCGCAGGGTATTTCGTTACTCTTTCCATTTTTGTCCCTCCATTCCATTGTTTTGTTTTCAGGCGTATGGGCTTTATGTCTATGTGTATGTACCAGCCATACCAGCATGGTAATGCACGTTGAGTGAGGTGAGGATAAAAACAACAGCAGCTCCCTGCATTCTTAACCCAGCCGAATTAAATGGGCTGGGGCTTTGCCACATGACCCACTTCCCCCTCCTAGGCAAACACACACTGATACTGAGAGGGGGATACCCACTCTGAGCCGCTCGCTGCACAGAAAATCCCTGCAAAAGTAGCACTCGGACTTCGATAGTGGAGGATGACACTGGGTTGCATTGTTAGTTTGAGCTGAGCATGTTGGTTTGGATTTAAATTAATAATCTGTGGCAATTTCGTATAAATAAATGTTTTGCTAGTCTGTATCACTGTCACGCAATAGTGATTCAACAGTATGAAACCAGCTCATGAAAAAGTGCTATTCTAAACACCCAGTGTCTGGTAGATCTTCCCTGGGAAAAATCCTCTGCCGCACAGGATGTGATGCGTTTTATGTTTATAGTTAATACATAGAAGAACTGGGTAGTTAGCATACAAGTTACTGATGAGAAACAACTACTTACCCAGACCATTCTCACAGTCAGTAAACTCCATGGAATGAACAGCTCGGTCTACTCCATATGGACCCATAAGTGTCCTAGAGATGGAGAGGCGAAGAGGGAGACAGAAAGAAGGGAAGACAGGGAGAAAGAGAGAAGAGAAGAGAAGAGAAGAGAAGAGAAGAGAAGAGAAGAGAAGAGAAGAGAAGAGCAAATAAGTGAACTTTATGTTTTACAATACTGTATATTGTCCAATAAAACCAACTTGATGAATATTTCCATGAAAGTTGGTGGACACATAAGCCAAGAAACAATTGATTTGATTTTGGTGGTGATTCGTGTCTGGGATATCTGGCCATAACTATGAAATGAATGGAGATAGAGACTTGATTCCAAATCCTAAATGTATGCTTACAGGGTCAAGAAATTTTAAATTAGGAATGATTTCTTTGGGTGTTTGGGTATAAAGGCAAGTTGGAGAATTGTCCAGCGTTGGTGGAGGTTTGTGTTCTCTGAGTGCCTTCTAGTTTCAGTACTGTTCAAGGTGTCAGCAGGTTTCATCAAAGTAAATGTAAGACCCTTTTTAATGCCAGTGAGAATGCAATAGAAGACCAATTTCACCACTAAAATGAATGTGAAAATGAATGAGTACAGTTCTGCACGACTCATTTTAAGACCTCTAAATCCAGCCTTTAAGTCCTTTAATTCAGTTTTAGAGGTCTTAAAACACCACCAAGAACCTGCAACATCTTTAAGTCCTCTAAAACTGAAATGAAGACTTAAGAGGCTGGATTTAACAGTATTCAAGGACTTTTGAGGCCTTCAATTTAGCTCTTCAAATTGAAGACTTTTTCAGGACCTGCAGACACCCTGCTGTTATTCAAAATTTAGGACACGACAGCAGCCCACCAGCATCACTTTAACAATATTCAGGGAGAGCTGTATATCCACGCGCATTGACAGAAATCATGAAGGATCCAAAGCACCTTTCATCTATTTGCAAAGGTCCAATATCCACCTTATCAACCAACAAAGCATGAAGGAGTGCTTTGTTGGCACAGTGGGCTAAATGCACAACATGAGAGAATAGGGACCCTAGAATGTATGTAGTTGATTTAAAGCTGCACTAGGCAAGATTTTTATGTAAAAATTCAGCCGTCTTATCAGCCTAAATCACAAAGTGCAAAAGAGAAGATAATCCCATCTCTACTAATTGACACGCCGCAGATTCACCCTATTTTCCCAAATTAAATTTCTGATGTCAGCAAACTGTTAAATTCGCAATGTGCCTTGTATTTCTGGGTCTATTTTGTTTGCCGGTGTATTTTTCACATTTCCCCTGATTAACTGATTAACAATTTCTCCACAGATAGTATCCTCAATAGTCCACAATGCGGTGCAGTGACAAGAGATGTTGCTTTTTGAGCAAGGGTTGTGACTCACTTTTTCTCCACTGGCAGCAACAGCTAGCTCTCTCCACCTACATGTAAAACCCACAGCTGACGGTACAAAGAACGGAAGTCTGCACAATCAACTCTGTTTATGATGAACTAGAAAAAGCTGCTGCAGTTTGTTTGGTTGACAAAGCAACTTGTTAGCGAGTTGTTGCTATGAAGACGATATATAAGAGTGATGTAGGAGTATCTGAGAGTGGAATTTTCCTTTAAAACCAATAGTTCTCTTTCTGAAAGGGAAATCCTTGGCCCATGGTCTCCTCTCTGTCTGTAGGCATGACTTCTGATTTAGTCCAATCAACATTTTATCCTGAAATGTTTTATTTCCTTTTATTTTCCTGCAACATAGGAAGACAGGAATGGATTTATTCTTTTTATAAGGCAAGCTTGTCATCTGTGTGCTAACAAATGTTATGTAGAGTTGATCCTATGATGCTAATGGTCGGTGGACCATCTCAAGAATCATTCTCAGGAACCAGAGGCTTTTGAACGTATATTTTACGTTCTATCCAAAAAATGGCACAGAAGTCATTCTTTTTAAATTATGATGCATTAAAGCGTCATCTTATGATGACATTGGAGAAACGGTGAAACTAACAGCAGCTACGTGGAGTTTTTCTATTTTCAGATTAGTGCATCTTCCCAGCTGTCTATTCCGAGAAGACTTTTTCTCCAGTTGTTTGATCTTGTGGTTATTGATTATCCATGCCAAAACAAATTCCCTTTTAGTTTCCTGTCGAAGCGAAGAATAAAGCCCCTTGTAATGTTCGAATTTTAGCTCAGTTTCTGGTTTATTGACAACAAAACAGTGAGAAAGACCTCATCTCTGAAGTTAGTTGTGCCAGTTATTTCATCCTCTTTCAGTTTTTGGCTTGCCAGTCTTAGGGTGAGAGATGGAACCAGTCCCTTTCGCCCCTGGGGAAAGTGAGCCTCTCTAGCGAGACTCTCTTTTGTTCACAGTATCTGTCATCACTTGCCGAGAGTTGTAAAAGCCGAAAGCTTCTGAATCCGAGATTGCAGGACAAAGGTTCATATCCTGTGAAACCAGCACGGATGCTGCCCAAACAATACTGAGCATTCCAACACACCAAGTTAAAAATAGATCTGTCTAGATGTGAAAGTATATTCACTGTGCAGTTTGTGTTAGATGGGAGTTTTGGGTATCTCTGCCTGCTGCCATCTCAGACATCAATGCAGCCCAGACTGCATCTATCCCTAAAAATATAGTCTTAAAAGCACAGGCGCTGCCAGGCTGCTTTCTGACAGCTTTCTGCTCCCCTTATAAATTTGTTTAGCACATATAAAAATATTTTTGCCCAAAAAATCTGTGTTTTCTGTGGGATTTGGTACCCTAACCAACAATAAAAGCAAAATAGAAGGTAAATAACATTGGCTTATATAAAGTTATACTGGAAGGTGAAAAAATGCAGATAAAACAATGCACATTTAAAAAGTCACCATCAGCCTAAAGCCATAATGTTTGCCATCAACCAAGCTGGTTTAACTTTTCACTAACTTTTCAGACACTCGACAATACGTCACAAAACCACAAAACCTAAAGTTTTCACATGGAAAAAAGACTGACGTGAAATAAACACTGGTGCCAGCAACCAGCAACCATGTCTGCATCCATCATGGAGGTCCATTGGAGTACTGGCTGTACGCAAATAATGGCTTAATATTCAACAATCTCAGCGCTACTGAGCACTGAGGATGTAGGACGTGTTTCGTGGTGGCTCCTCTGAAATGTGACTTTTAAATAAATATTTTTTGTCTTATTTTGCTACATTCATCGGTTCTAGGCTTCACAACAGCTCATATTTCATTTAGCCACTTTTTCAGTCAAGTGCAACAATTGGGATGGCTGGCCGAGCGAAATCCGACACGGCTAAAGCAGGCCACAGCAAGCCTCGGGTGTCTCCTGAACCAGTATCTCCGCCACCACCCCTGCTGGCAAACATTAGGGAGATGAAGGACGAAATGCGGTCAGATATCATCGCTAAATTTGACTCTCATGTCGGAGACCATCAAGAAAGAGGTGTCCACTGCCTTGAAGCCCATGGAAACTAAATTGTTCGCCCAGGCGAGACTGTCGCGGACCTCAAGCGCTCGGCCAATGACCATGCTAGCCAGCTAGCTGACCTCCAGGTAAAGACTGCTAAGCTAACCAATCAAGTTGACTTGCTCTCGAAAAAATGTGAGGACCTGAAGGGACGTTCGAGGTGGAATAATGTGTGGCTGGTGGGCTTGCCTGAGGGCGCGGAGGGTCCCACCGAGTTTATGGCCAAATTCCTTTTGGACTTACTTGGACTTGACAAAGAACCTGTCTTGGACTGGCCTCATCGTTCCCTACACGCTAGGCCCAGGGAGGGGGAACCTCTCGTCATTAGGGTGAATCTTTTTCAGGTCCGAAACCAAATCCTGCACGAGGCGGGAGAACTATCACCCCTCTACCACAATGGTAATAGGATCTCCATATTCCCCGACTTCACTCTGACAGTGGCTAAGAGACGGGCCTTTGCCCATGTGAAGAGGGAACTTCATTCCTTCCCGAATATCAAGTTTGGACTAATCTTCCCGGCGACACTACGGAATACTCATCGTAATGCTGCTGGCGGCCAAACTCATCGCTTTGAGGACCCAACACTGGCATCAGACTTTATTAAAAATAACATTAAAAAGTAGTCACCCTTGATGCTATGTGGCGGGTCGGCTGGCGGGCCAACTGGCCTAGCCCAGCCTAATTGAGTATTGTTTCTAGCTGTGATGTCTGCATTTTCTATCTGCTGCGGACGTCCTACTCAGGTACATTTGTAATTGTTTGTATGCCACAGATTCGTTTTTGCTAAAGTGAATATCATGATTATAGGCATTTTTGGTGCTGTCTAGCAAGTCTGAGGCCTGGCTGGTTGGCCTGGGATGGCTTACCTGTTATTGGTTGCTACCTGAAAAGACTACATTGGCCAGTAACCAATGGCCGTCCATGTGACTCCACCATATACTTTTTTATTTTATTTTTTAAATTTCATTTCTATTCACTTATTTACCACTTAAGGTGGTTTATATGACTGTTCAGATATATACTGCGCCTAGTTATAAACATATTCCATAATAAGCTTTTTATCTGTCTACATGATAAGTCACATTTCTTTTGGGTACGCCGAAAGTAGCTAGTTGTGAGTTAGGTTTGGTGCTGCTTTCAGGCGAGTGTGTTTTTTTGTACTATGGGGGTGGATTGTGCGTGTTCCGTTTGGGGGGATGCTTCTGCCAATGTGGGATGAGTATATGGGTTTGTTTTTTTAGTGTTTTTCTGTGTATTTTCACATCAGTCGGATATATTTGTTTTGAGCGCTACTGCAGATCATCACTTGCGTTCTTATATAACAATCTTATTTGCTTGCTATGTTTCAACCTAACTCAACACCAATAGCTAACGGGGGAGATATTAAATTACTAGTTTTAATTGTAAAGGACTTAATAACCCCATCAAACGCAGCAAAGTACTACACCATCTCCACCACCTGGGGGCCCAGATTATATATTTACAAGAGACTCATTTTAGAGGTACAGACCATCTAAAACTTAAGAATAGATGGGTAGGCCAAGTCTACCATTCCTCTTTTCGGGGGAGATCTAGAGGTGCAGCTATCCTACTGCATAAATCTGTTCCCTTTATACACTCGGATATTATATCTGATCCTAACAGCAGGTTTATTATAGTCACAGGTCAGATACATAACACTCGTTTAGTTCTGGCCAATATTTACGCCCCCAATTGGGACGACGATGCCTTTTTTAAACGTCTCTTCTCGACACTACCAGATATGTCTTCTCATTACTTGATATTGGGAGGTGATTTTAATTGCTGGCTGGACCCGCAGTTGGATAACTCATCCTCCAAGGTTTCTCGACCCTCAAGGTCTGCCAAGGTAATACAGTCCTTTATGGGTGATGCCTGGCACTCCTTTAATCCCTTAGCTGCACCTCTTGCCTGAGAAAAGCCAATAAAATCATTAAGGACCCCAGCCACCCAACAGACTTACTTTTCACCCTGCTACCGTCTGGCAGACGGTACAGGAGCAGTCAGTCACGCACTTCATGACTGGAGAGACAGTTTCTACTTACAGGCCATCAGGCTACTGAACCGCTGACCTATACCTCATACCCTTGCCACTTTATGCACAATACTTATGTGCAATGCACATGCACTTTATACCTGCACATCTGTATCTACACATGCATCTCTAGATCATTCATGATTGTCAAACCTGCTGCTTTTCATATCCATACATTCTCTTTCTATTCTAGTTTAGCCCTTAATCTGTCTTATTGCTACTTTTATTTTATTTTATGTTATCTTTTTTATATACTAGATGTGTGATTTATGTGTACCTACCATGTTGGAACGTGCCTCGTCCAAAACATTTCATTGTACAGTATGACTGTAAGTGATGCTGCACATTTGACAATAAATGACTTGAACTTGAACTTGAATTTGAAAAGAGAGTACTTTTTTTTTCCAGTGTTCACCATACGTTTACTTGTATTGACTATTTTCTGGTTGATGACGCTACTTCCATCTGTGTCTGCATGCAAATGCGATGCTATCGTACTATCTGACCATGTTCCAGTTTCCATGAACCTCCATTTCAAAAATGTCAGTAGCACGCAAGTGCCATGGCATCTGAACACACGCTTGCTGTCGAATGAGGACTTTATTGGCTTTGTTTCACAGCAAATTGACTTTTTTGTGAGTCTAAACAGGGCTTCCGGATATTTCCGCCTCCCTCTTGTGGGAGACTTTAAAGGCCTATATTAGGGGGGAATCTCTGTCCTTTTGAAAAAAGGCAAAGACCCCTAGCCTGTACCTCTTACCGACCGATAAGCTTGCTTATTGTTGACCTTAAATTACTGTCAAAACTGGTGGCTCTACGCCTGGACTCTACTCTCCCATCTAGACATTCCTTTTCCAACCTCAGGTGTCTAATACTATCTATAACCCCTCTACCTCCAACACCCACGAAGCTCTGATATCCTTAGGCTGGCTTTACACGGTGAAACTTTCATGCAACTTTAGTTGCTTGAAACTTAGGTGAAACTAAGTTGTAATTGAGTTGCATGGTGTAAAGCCCTCTGCAATGCACTTGAAACTTGTCTGAAACTCAAGCGCAACAGTTGCAAAACTCTCAACTTTGTGAAACTAGTTCCATGCAACAGCCAATCAAAACACTGATAACGTGCCAGTTGATGATGTCACACTACTGTTGATGCGGCTGCCGGTATCATTTCTACTGATTGATTTGAACTCGACAACGGCTTATCACCAAAATAAAACAGAAGATGGTCTCTTGGATGCTTCAGAAGGAGATTATCCTCATAGACTTCATGCAAGGTTGGTACCGCTAAGGTTTTTCATTTTGTACAGCTGAGCCATGTCAACAAACGATTAGCTGGTGACTAACGTTAGTTAACTGCTAGCTTAGGTAGCGTTAACATGACGGCTGGTGGATCATTTTGCTAACGTTGGTTGTCTGCTGCCGTTATCACGATCTATATGACGTTTGGTTATTAATTCCTCCTCTCTTGGCACCCGCTTAATTTTACACAGAGCGGAGATTCCTTTGGGACCCGAAGGATGAAAATTATTACAGAAGGGGAGACAGAGATGCGGTCCTGGATGAACTTGCTGCTCTACTAACTATTAACTATTAAACTATTAATTATTAACTATTAACTAATAAACTATTAAATCAAGTTGTTGTCAAGTGTTGCCTGAGACTTTGATTATTTTTCAATTGCTTCGTGTAACTGTCAAGTTGCATGGAAATTATGTTTCATGCAATTTGCAACCTGCAACTAGTTGCGTGAAAGTTTCACCGTGTAAAGCCAGCCTTAGATGCAGAAAAAGCTTTTGATAGAGTTGAGTGGGACTACCTCTTTTACACCTTAGATAAATTTGGCTTTAAGAAGACTTTTATTTCGTGGATTAAGTTGCTTTATTCATCACCACAAGCCTCAATTAGCACAAATAATATTCACTCTGAATATTTTCGCTCTACTAGACAGGGTTGCCCTTTGAGTCCCTTATTATTTGCAATTGCCATTGAACCCTTGTCAGTAGCACTACGATCTAACCCCCTTATTACTGGTATACACAGATATGCTATAGAACTGAAGGTTTCTCTTTATGCAGATGACCTGCTTCTGTACATTTCCAGGCAGACCTTTATAAGGCTAACTTTGCCTCCCTTTTGACCCGTACTAATGATTGTGAACGATGGTCTGTGCTTAATCTATCTCTAGCTGCACAAATCACTTCGGTGAAAATGAATATCCTTCCACGGTTCTCTTATCTTTTTCAATGCATACCGATTTTCCTCCCTCAGATCTTCTTTCGTAAATTAGACAAATTCGTAAATTAGTCTAATTCTGGAGTTTATCTGGAATAAGAAGGTTCCCAGACTTATTTGCAGAGACCTAGGCCACTTGGAGGGATGGCTTTACCAAACTTTAGGTTTTATTATTGGGCTGCCAACATCAGGATTTTAAAATACTGGCTTGAGTGTGAGGCCTTTGACGCCCCCCCTACGCGGTTGGCACTAGAGGCCAACTCCACCAACCCAGTCTCACTGCAGGCTCTAGTACATGCTCCTATTCACTCATCCATTTCTCCCTATACCAAGAACGTGGTGGTTAAGAACTCTTGCAAGATCTGGGTTCAGTTTAAGCGGCACTTTGGCCTCCAGTCATTATCTGTCTATGCCCCGCTAGTTGCTAACCATGTCTTTCCTCCATCCCTGGTAGATGATGCCTTCCTGGTTTGGTCATTCGGGGATCAAGACCTTTAAAGATCTATATCTTGGTAATGTCTTTGCATCCTTTCAACAGCTCTCAGATATATTTTTACTCCCTAAACAACTTTTTTTTTAGATATCTACAGATCCGCAGCTTTGCCCACAGCATTTTCCCTGAGTTTCCCAACCTACCCAGTGGTACACCCCTAGATATATTCCTCAAACCTACTACAACCTTAAAAGGTTAAATTTCGGTTATATATGACCAAATTAATTTACTACGCCCAGAGTCACTGGACTCCATAAA
>CABFOQ010048635.1:3409-16044 GCA_900660455.1 Gephyroberyx darwinii | reverse complement strand
TACTGGACACAGACTGTCATGAGGTTCACATGGCAGCACTGCAACACTCGGCTGACATGACACTCATGATATTACTGATTATGGTCGCAGCAGCAGGGTGGGGTTGTGACAATATAACTGCATTCTGTGGCACTACTAACAATTGTGGGTGGTGTTGAGACCGGAAGATTGTTACCAGAGGTGGGAAAATCCAGGTTCAGAAGGTTTTTGGTTTTCTAGTTAGTTCCACTCTACAGCACTGCTAGGGACTAATAATTGTAATCACCTGGTTAGGAGCACGGGTGGAGAAAAATCCTGGCAGGACTTTACTTTCTGAACCCGGAGTTTCCCAACTCTGGTTGTTACTTCGAATCCTCGGACCGGCTGGGGAAATGTTGCCGGGGGAAAGTGAATGAGTGACGCTCAACAACGAGTGCCGAGGTGCCCTTGAGCAAGGCGTTAAACACTTACCCCCGACTGCTTCAGTGGAGCTGCTCAGTGGCCAGCAGCCCAACACCGTGGTTGTAGTGAAGCTCTGTTAGATAAATATGAACTTCAGCTCATTTGGTTGTTAACGTTCAGACACTGTGAGCCCAAAGTCTCATTCATTCACTTCTAGCTCCATCTGCCTCACAGACTCGTTCCATACTTACCGTACACAGCGAAATAAAAATGAATTCGCTTGGTTATGAAGCTTACTGTAATACACTGTAGCTCGAGGTATTCGTCTTCACTTTAAAGTATCAGTGAAACGAGGCAGAATGAGACAGATCGCTCAAGTACTATCAAAAAAACATGCATTTGATTTAAGTTCTCAGTCGAGTTGATTTGGAAACAAGTGGAATCATTTCACTTTAACCACAGATATTTTCACTTGTTTTGAATGTGAAGACCAAGTAGCAGATTAAATGAATTAACATGTATGTGGCACAAGGTTTTCCACTAAGGAGTGAAACGTAGGAGTACATTTCTCTGGTAACGTTACATCTCCACAAATTGTAAAGCATGTCTTGTGTCTCAGTACTTAAACACTGCAGTGCTCCCTTAAAGCTGCTGAAAGGTCATGTCACTGCATGTCACGGTGGTGTCAAAGGAGCGTGTCGGTGTGTCACACTAAGACTGAGAGTCAGTCATGAGTGTGCATGGCGGTGGGGGAGAGACAGTGGTTGGGTTTCGTAGCGGTGCGGGGCGAACAGAGAGGGGGAGGCGAGACAAGCTCGGATTCCCGGTAATCGTGAACTTTAAACCTCCCCAGCAATACCACAGCAACACGGCGGCCCCGTATTGTACCAGGGCCCCCGAAACTCTGCTGAGAAGTAGACTCTCAGTTTTGGCTATTAAAGGGGCACTCCGACATTGTGAAAACGAGCTGCTTGTCGTATTTCAAATCAATGCTTTTCGTGATGTGTGTATAAGGACACTCAACATATTGGTTGAAACTTTAAAGATATAGTATGACATCTCAACATTTGACTTTAAAGAGATAATGCCAGAAACAATTACATAAAAGCCTGTATTTAAAGTGTATTTAAAGAAGTGGTTTAAAAGAGGATTTTGCGGGGCAGAAGCCTTTGGGTAGATTAAGTGTTCTGGTGTCAAAAGCAAGATCCTTTCATTTCAAGTTAGACATTTGAACGGCTAAAAGACCCTCGCAGAAAGACCTCAGGTTGGGCTCCAGCTTGTACGAGGTTAA
Organism: Gephyroberyx darwinii; assembly: GCA_900660455.1. Lineage (NCBI taxonomy): Eukaryota > Metazoa > Chordata > Actinopteri > Trachichthyiformes > Trachichthyidae > Gephyroberyx > Gephyroberyx darwinii. Next base: position 14,372 of record CABFOQ010048635.1, on the reverse strand, counting down.
AAGGTTTATGATGTAGTTGAGAGATACATCCAGCAAGTAACAAGTGGAATCTTAAGTCATTCTAAAACACTGTACACTGTAAAAACCGGAGGGACGTGATGATGATTCTCGGTTAAGGTGAAAAAACAATGCTTATTTGAGGTAACAAGGATCCTCTTTCATCCTTCTATATTCTTCTTGTACACCATTATAATGGAAAATCTTAATTACTTTATTAAAAAACATGTTCAGTTTAATTCAAACAGCAACAACAACTTGCTGTCTAAAAATGTACTTGCAAGACTGAGAGGCGTGTTGTTTCTTTAAGCCACTTGTCAGAGGAAAAGTGCACCTGAAATTCTTGAGGGGGTAAAAATGTCCACAATCCAAATCAGCGGCAGAGATAATAAAGCCACAGTAGAAAGGAACCTGCCGGCTTGGCGATGGCTGCATTTTCAAATACAGGATACAGCAAAAATACAAAATACCAGGACTTTGCATCATGGCTTTTCGTTAGAGCAGTATCTTATCTTATCTTCAAGGCCATTTTCAATACCAGGTATACAACTTCTCACGGAATTCATGAGGGGAAATAATCTTTCAGAAATGTTGAAGGAGATCAAATAGGCCCATGTGGGAGGTATGCATGGAGAGGCCACGTTAAAACACGCACAAACAATTTTCAGGTTTGAAGTAGATCTTTTTTTTTTAGCTGGCTGATTCAACTTCCAGGACATGTCACAGGCAGTTCAAAATATATAAAATCTAGTAAATCCTCCTCAACTTTCAAGACATTGATTTGGTTAAAATTAATTCTTCAGACCACATTTTAACTGGCTGTTGACAGTAATGTGACAAACCTTGCCTATATGTGGCAAGATAGTTAAAAATATATACAAGAGGTATTATGTCATATTCATCCTGCTGGTCCTAATTTTGAGAATGGGCCATTTTAACATTGGGCTTAAAAATATAGTTACTTTAAGAAATGAAGTCAGTGGATGACCCATATAGTTTCACATGTACGTATATGGATGTGCTTTCTGCCATCTTGTACTCTGCACCTGTAAAAGCCATATATGATCATGGTGAGAATACAGACAGGCTTCCTATGAAACCATTTCATGCAACACACACACACACACACACACACCTGTGTGATCTAGAAAAGTGAAAGGCTCATCTGATATGATTTACAGCATAATGGACGAGACCGTCACACCCAGACTTAAAACACAAAGTAAGAGTCAGCAGCAGTAAGTACCAGAACTTTGTTTATTCATTTTGAATTCAGTTTACAGTCAGGACTTGGTGCCGCAGGACGTCATTCTGTTCACCAGCAGTCTCACTTAAAATAGCTTTACGTTATCAAACTGAGTCACCACAAGTTCAAAGTTTTAACTTCCAGTACGATACATGCATTTCAGTGCAAATGAAAATTCTTAGTCCATGAAACAAAGTAAAATCACAACTAAAACATTTCTTTAAAACCAATTGAAAATAAAATGCATGTCCTTAAAGAAATGCCCAAAAGAACAATGGAATGTCTTGTAAGAAATACATATGGAGTGGAACTATTGAACAATAAAAAAACAAAACAAAAAACTGACTCAGCTGATGAATACATGTCTGGTGAAATAAGAGTTATCTTTTTTCTTAGCATAAAAATTGCTTTTTTAAAATCCAACATTTAGAAAGCACCTTATCACCTGTATTTCCCTACATTTGCATCTTATTTCAAGTTAACATTTCATACTGCCCTACATTTTCCTCACTTGTACAGCAGGTTTTACATTTGTCCCAATCCTTAGTTTCTTTTAAGTCCTGACTAAATAAACTGAAGTAAAATCCCTCATCCTTCAAAAAAACAAAACAAAGAAAAAAAAAAAACGTATTTCTGGCATCTTCGAATTTACTCCTATACCAAGGACTAGGGTTGAGTTTAGTTTGCCAATCTCACAACTGGTATACCCTAGCTTTCCTATCGTTTGGCGCCCCCTTCAGCCAGTGAACGGGAAGTGCAGCAGGACCCCCTGTCCGGGTCCCAGGCTGATTTTGTCCAGGCTGACCATAGAGTCTGCTGCCAGGTCTGGAGTAGTGGACAGCTTCACTTTGGCTTGCTCTGGCAACTCCAACTCACCTAGAGGGAGAAAGGAAGCGGAGATAAATAAGTGGTGTCAAACTACGCTGCTGTAAGCGTTACCGTATGTAGTTACAACCAGAGACTGAGTCTGGCCACTGCAAGGTTTTGGTGGCAGCCCTACTCTGTGACCACTGTTATGTAGCGCTGCAATTTTATCTTTGAGTGTTGGACATGTCACCAGGGTCACATCTGAGATTTGCAGCAAATGCTATGCATCTCTAGGGCTGATAATACACTACAACTTGTAATGTGTATGATGAGGTTCTCCACAGCTTACCTGTGGGTTTTAGTGAGAGTGTAATGGGCGCCGAGCCCCAGTTGACAGCCGTCAAGTATCTGTCGCTCTGGTCCCACAGACGGAGGAAAGCGAGGGAAGAGGTAGAGGACTGGAGAGGGTGGTAGTCTCCGTGGAGGAGAGAGCGCTCTTTCCCTCGCAGGTCGCTGAGGGATTTGAACCACTTCCGAATGGCCACCTGCTCCTTCCTCTCAGCCTGGAGAGGGGAAAATTATGGGATTGTTTTTAGTCTCAAATAATCCCTGTCTTTTATCATGTTATCTTGTTGTTATCAATGAGAAAACATTCCCACATAGCGACCAGTCAGCGAACCTCAGACAATTCAAGTTAACATATCAGCCAGATGGAAAGCATATTACTCGACTGCTTGCAATCATGGTCAGTCAAAAATATCCACTTGGTCAACGATCTGAAATGAACAATTAGGGCGCTGGCTAAATGCATTACATTTTAGATTGAGTATGAGGGCCACACACACACACACACACACACCTCAGCAGTCTGATTCACGTCAGCTCCTTCAGCAGGTTCCTCCTCTATGTTCCAGAGCATCTTGGGAAATTTTTCACCCTGGTTTGGGGAGGAGGGGATGCAAGGGGAAATTATTTTTTTTTAAGTTACAGCCCATCACAGCTCAGGATGGGAAAATGAATAATGGCATTTGGACACTTTCTTACATTATACCGATACTTTTGCATGCAACTGAAATCACATTCTCAGAAAGTTAAACGGTCTGGATTTTCAGTCTAGTCGGATTAATCGCTCACCTGTGCCTGCTGAAGGCCGATCTCGTCTCCGTAGGTGAACACCGGGGTCCCAGGCAAGGTGAACAGCAGTAGCTGGTAGAGCCGGATCAGGGCCTGCGTCCCTGCCTCTTTGGATAGCTGATCCTGCTGGGTGGCACCGAGGCCCCATCCCAGACTGCCCTTGTTTTCCGCCAGGGCATCGATGGCTTGGGCACGTTCCACACCTGGAGATACACGGGTAGATATAATGGTCAGTAGGAACACACCATCTTACACCATCTGCTGGGTTTTCATATAAGAGTGGACAGTCACTAGGCTTTTTGGTTTTTCTTTATTTTGATAGTTCTGGCAGGATTTGATTCTAGGCCAATGGGGGAATACAAATGGAGGACTTAAACACCCAATTATGATACATGATAATAACGAGGGTATTCCAGCTTACCCCCGTTGTTGGTGCTGAGCAGGTCAGACAGGAGGAGGTCCACACCGGAAGTGTTGAGGAGCTGCGACACCTCTGGAGCTGATATACCTTTTACCACGCCTATCAACGCCCTGAGAGGAGAGGAAGGTGGTGAGTTTGGGATGAGAGGAGAGCTGCTTATAGTGAAAACCATTTTACTACTCAAATTGATTTTACCTTTGCCTAATGTGTCTAACTGAGAAGATTTTTGCATCGATCAGAAATATTTTGGGGTAAACCAGCGGCACCAGTTAAGCAAGTCTTGGCTAACCCAGTTTGGCCCTACAGGGGTGTATTTTAGGAAGCTTTCCACTAGGTGTCTCTCTAACATTATACACAGTGTCAGCCCCGCTGGCTTGTGGATTCCTTTGTCTAAGCAGTTAGTCCCTTGAAGCCCCTGAACGCCCCACCTCACCCCCTGCTGTGCTGGAATGCTTTAGATCGCTGCTTTCCTTCAGAACACAATATTGTCCAACCCTTCACTCAAAGCCAGCTGACCTTCCAATGCTTCTAAAAATTACTTGAAAACTGAAAGACTTTTCCACTTAAGTTCAGTCCAACAACTTTTGCAACAGGATAGTGAGTTTAATTTGGGTGTTTTTGGTTGGCACTGTTCTAACATGGACAAAGAGACCCATACTCAAAAGTGTTAGTTCTGCTCTTTGGCATGATTAGGAAGTGAACTAATTCATAATCATGATTCTACAGCAAAAAAAAAAAGAAAAAAAAGAGAAGCTAATTTTAGTCTTAATTCCCATGTACCACTAGACAGTGACTATCACGAGACACCACCCATCTGTGCCTCTACAAATTATACACTTGTTCACAATGCCAACAGATGGTGTGTGTTATATCAGAGATGGTGTCAAAATTCTACCTCCTGTTTTTTTTTTTGCATTTGTAAGCAAAATTTACGAAAAACACCATGAACACCATTAAATTTACAATATATGAAAAAAATCTTGCAAATGAAAAAAAAAAGTGCATTTCTGGATAGACTGTCTACCTATGCAGAGTCACTTATGGGAAGGCAAAAAAGGTGGCAACCCTGGTTACCTGTTCTTGGAGTCGTCGGTGCGGTTGTCCTGGAAAGCGGTCTGAAACTTGGACCAATAAGGAGAGGAGGCAGCAGCACTGAGACTAGACACCTTGATGCCGTCGACGCCCATACCCAGCCAGTGTGACGATGCCGCCTGGGAGGGAAAATAAAAAGTGTTACAATACCAGAGAGAATGTTCCACTGACTGGCATCCATCCGAAATGTGAACCTTTTGTGTGCATGTCCTACCTGGAGTTCCTCCAGTATGTCTGCAACAACGCCACTGCTGAACCAGGGTTCGGAGCCCAGGTAGTTTGGAGTCACATCCAGCACCACAGAGATACCTAAGGGAGAGAAAGAGAACTTGAGTCACTGGGTCTTTGTGGTTTGCTTTTGTCTGGAGTGTAAAATGGATAGGGCGTACACTTTTGGGATAATCTGCTCACTTTTAGCTTTCAGAAACACAAATAAGGCATGTCCCTTGTATTGCCAACATTTGAGACTTCCTACCCTTCTTGTGGGCCTTGTCCAGCAGGGCACGGAGATCCTCCTCATTTCCCTGGGTCGGGTCGATCTGTTTCAGGTTCAGCGTGTTCGGGTTGTCGGCCTGGACAGTGTGGAAAGGGCCGAGAACCAGGCCTTTCACCTTCAACTGGTTCACACTGTCCAACTTGTTCTCAACACCTAGGGAGAACGGGACGATGGGAAAGAGAAAGCCCGTTTTAGGGAAAATTTCACATGTCAAAGACAACAGACAAAAGAGAATGTGTGAAAGCTAGCAGGATCGTGGGAGAGGGCAGAAGAATGGAGATAGGCAAGTTTGATGAGTAAGGATATAGACATGGAAGAGGCGGAGAAATACAGAAGAAATGGTGGTGTTCTTTTGGAGAAGCACTGACTCATGGCAGCAGCATGTGAATAACTCCCTACAGATCCTCTGTTGGCCATATAAAGTCCGAGTACAAGGAGGTCCTTCATGTGAAAACAACACCAAGTCACGTGTGGTTGTTGGAATGCTGCCCAAGGCCTGAGCGACACCCGAGTGCACCCTGGTAATTTGACTTTTTAAAAACAGCAGTGCATGTGGCCTCCCTATCTCGTTCCTCTCAAAAGCTGTAAGAATAACCTATGAAAGGCTGAAAAATCAAGGCTGATAGTTGGGCAACAGAGTGGTCCAATTCACACAGGAGCACTGTATTTGAGTAAACCTACAATCCAAAGCAGCAGTCTACATTTGACTTGTGTAGCACCTCGGGGGCTATTTAAGAAAATTATTCTGGGGGATTCGAGGGGATATGAAAGCAGTGACATGTCTGATCCTGTGAGCTTCATCAATTTGATTAAAAAAACAAAAAAACACATGCCAAAATGTGTACTTAAAGATCTCTTGACTTGGTTAACCCTCGACCTCTGCATGTGATAGAGATATGAAAGCGGTGACTCGCGTTTTGTGTCCTTTAGACCTTGAGTCACTCAAAGTTGGCCTAGTCAGCAGTTTGGTATCCAGCCAGTTGGACGAGACGGGGCATAAACGGAGGAAACCCAAGGCCAGGTCACAAGACTAATCCCTCATGCACACAAGTGTGGTTTACCATGCCTAAACCAGTTAAGCTCTTTCTAATCTAAAAGCCTTACTTTGCTTTTAAGGGTTTGTGATCAGAATGACACAAAATAATAGGCAGGAAGGGTCTCTGGAAGAAATGGAAAAAAAATTACCCTGGAAACTCCCAACCACCTGGTCAGTTTTATAGCGTTGCAAAAATGACTATAGTTTCTATATAGTACAGTATACAGTAATGTTTTGTCAAAACAAGGCACCTTCACTTCAGTACTGGTCTCACTGTGCCTGTATCTAATGGTGATTCATCAAGCAAGGTTGTCATGATCACTCAGTAATGTGAAAATACTACAATGTGATGCAACATGCTGAAGAACTGCCTACTAGCTAGCACAGACAAGCCCAAAGCCGCCCTATCCCTTTGGTTTACTCTGATAGATGGAATATTATCCAAAGTGATCCAACGCTATGTCAGGCGTTAAATCATGTTATATTTACCACGTCAAAAATAACCAACCAACCCTTTCAGGCATACTTAATGGAATTAGAGCAAGTTCCCAATGTTTGTCAGTCTCAAGTGAAAGGAGTTGTATTCATGTTTGTAGGTTTGTTGGGATGGTCTCTAAAACTCCTTACCTGCACTCTTTAACTCTAGTACACGAATGCACAGTACCTATGCGTGTCCATTCAATATGTATGTATATATCAAAAAGTTTGCACCCGCCCCGTCTACCAATTCTTAACATATTAGACACATGCTATACCTTTAATTCCTTCGTCAGAGAAGGCAGTCAGGTCAGAGATCTGGTACAGAGGTCCTTCGTTCCACCAATTCATCTTAGGGATGGGTTTACAGCGAGGGGCCTGGACTATGATCACTATGGCTCCAGCCAGCATGCCTATCCAGCCCAGCCAAAACAGCACCAGTAGCACCCAACGGGTTCGCACCCACCTAGGCAGAAGGATGGAGAGAAAAATGGGGTTAGGGATGACCACCGATTATGTGCAGCTAACCACTTGCCAATGCAAGGCTAGCATAATCAATCATAGCAAAGAATCTGCAGGGATCCCAATGTCAACTCTTATATCAGTGTCTAGCAGAAAGCCAGTAGATCTATTAGTCAATCATCCATCGATGAGCTCTTACCCCGGAGTGCCAGCCACCTTCATTAGTTCCTCTTTGGACAGGCCGGTAAACTTGACCTCATCCTCGGGGACCTTCAGCTTCACGCTGCCATTTTTCTCCCCGCCAGCTACCTGTACAGCACCCGTCATGGGCTGCTTCTCCGGGTCCAGCTCATTGAGCTCCACGTCCTTCATGTCGATCTCCGTGTTCATGCTTACGTTTCAATCTATTCGATTTCTTTAGGGGAAAATTGAGAGATGGGGAGAAACGGGGGTAGAGAATTAAAGGGTGAGACAAGGGAGACCAGAAGGGAGGGAAGGGCAGAAGAGTTTATTTGTTTAATGGGAAGGGTGTGGGGGTCAAACACATTCACTTTAAGCACAAATTGCATTAGTGGCCTTTCCTTTTCTTAACCAAACCTAGCCTTAATAGCAAAAACATGTAACCAGGGTTGTCAGCAGAATATGGGAGCAAAAGGAGATAGTGGTGAAAAGGGGACTCTCCTGTAGAAATGAGTGAGTGTTCTTTCAAAAGAAGAACAAAATTACATTTCCGGTCACTTCACCTCTGTTAGCTTAGCTTGTCAAACAAAAGTGTCATCTACAACACTGTGCCGAGAGTACTTCTAATGAACCTAACAAAAGGTTTGTTGCTAAATGTTAAAAAGTTGTCTGAAAATTTCGCCGGTTGATCAGTTACGAAGGTGCGTCAGCCACGAGATACAAACACGTTAAGACAGGAAACGATTTTCCTTTTGTCACGTTTATGAAAAATAAAATATTAGCGTTAAGTCGTAAATCGTTAAGTTATGCTGTGAAAACGACAACTATCATGAAAATAAAAAACATCATCATTTAGTACGTACTACCCCTTCAACGTCAATTTGACGTGAGTGTTTTATTACACAATTTTTTTTTGGAGTTTTATTTTGACTACCGGAAGTCCAATTTTCCTTTCTTACGTTACCGCGGAACGTGTGGCGAAAAACAACGATCTTATCTTTAAACATAACACCGTGTATTTAACTCGTATTTTAACCAAACTTTTTTTCAGATATAATAAAAACTAATCTTATGGGTTCAATTCAACTAAATCAATTATCTCTGCCAGAGAAGAAATGGCTAACATATAACTTGTTGCGTTCGAGAGAGATGATGAAACCGAGTCCATCACTGCATCATCTGCTCGGGCACGAGTCTGTAAACGCTGTACTTTCCTCTTTGAATCTAGCGCAGTTAAACTTAACCTTTTCGTGGCAGCACACCCGATGGAGTAAATATGACAAATACCTGAAAAAGCAGGGTAAACTCCGTTCAATTTTCTTGACAAGTTGTTTGTCCTCGATCTTCTATCCCTTAGTCGTCTACTAATCTCATTATAAAGAATAGGCTTGGTCTGTATTTATAAAGGCCTTGGTTTCTCCGCCTACCAAGCAAGGACCCAATCATCTCTCGCTCTCTCTCTCTCGCTCTCCCTGTCTCTCTCTCTCTCTTCCCAGAAAAGCCAAATAACAAAACAACAAACAAATAAACAAGCTGTATCTTCCTCTGCTCCAAGTGGAAATAGACCCTTTAGCTTTCCAAATCGTCAAAGGCAAAACATGCTTGTTTATTCTATAAAAAAACGTCTTTACTAGCGTCCTTTTTATTCTATTCTATTCTGTTCTATTCTTTTCTTTTCTATTCAACAAACAAGCCCCATTATTAAATAGTAATGTAATTATTAAGAGCAGTGCTTACCTTGTCCTACAGCATTGTTCAAAGTCCAATACACCATAAGTTTTATTGTGTCTTGGTAAGAGGCGTTATCTTCAAGCAGATTAACCTTTACAGCCTCAACCTTTGGCCCAGTTTGTACATTAGGCAAGCAATGTAAGGATTTCACTGCTAGAGCTAATTTCTCTTTTTGCTGTTATGTCTAGTGCAAAATTGTCTTTACTACCCTGAATATGAAAAAGGGGGTAACAGAGAGAGGAGGTGGAAGCCAGTTAGCCTCGCCAGGCTAAGGTCCAAGTTTCATCTCTGACAACAGGGTAGAGGGAAGATCTAAAAAGGGCCTGGGGATGTTCATATGAAAGGTTACAGTTCTATGTTGCAAAACTAGATTCTGTTAGATTTGTCTACAATTTGTCAAAAAGCAAATATCATAAAAAGGCAAAGCCACGTATACCCCACGTGATGAACTGATTGATTGGTACATATCAGGGCCCTTAGTAACACATATAGTCGCCTCTGTTGTATTGATGATTAGTGGATGCTTACTGAAGATATCCATTCTATTCTAATCTCGTTTCTAATACCACTTCCTCCCCACTCTCAGTTTAGCATTACACAACCTTCGTTTGCATCCTTATTGTTTCTCATCAATCCTGATTCACTGATTAATCCATTGAGTTTGATCAATGGTTATCCTGATCAGCACTAACTAAAGCCAGCCCTGCCTAACTGCCGTGCTGTTGTTGTTGCTGTTTTATTTCCATGAGTAAAAATGAGATTGCAGTTGTAACTATGACTGTGCGATCATCAGTAATAATAAATACAGACATCATTTTACACATCTTGAGTCAATTAGAATAAAAATAAATATTTTGCCAAGGGTGATAATAAATCGAACCCAACCAAATAATAATAATGTATAATAAAATGTTCTGAAATGCTGAAAGTAGTCTAGTAGGTTACATTACAAATTACAATTTGAAACAGCTAATCGGTAATAACAGATGGCGTTTTAAAAGCAGTCTGGTATCCCGTCATGTGGCCATATGCATTCCCCTGCTGCTGTTGCCCTTCTTAGATGTACAGTACCAGCAGGCTTCTGGGAAAGCACATTGGTTTTTGTTTACGTCATGGACACATAAAGAGCTGTTGCATGTTTCTGACTGGATTTAGACAGGTAATGTAATAGTTAATAGTGTTATTGTTAATTGTTGTGATGAAGAGAAGGATGATGTGTTGTTTACCTCAGTCGTGGGCAGTAACGTTACAGTATGTAACCTGAGATGTCAATCAAATGCCAGGACCCAAACTTGCACTGTGCTTCTAAGGAAACACACCAGTGTTGTTTGGAACCAGTGGCGGGGGTTATTGATTGTGTAACTACACACACACACACACACACACACACACACCTTCATTCTTGCACTTGTATTGTACACATACCGATACTATATATTGGATACGTACTGATACTACCTCACCACTTAAATTGACGTAGATGCTCTTATCTTAGAGACTTTTTATCTTGACACTTTGTACAACAATTCATGACTTATTACTCTACATTGTTACTTTTATTTTTATGTTGCTGAGAGGAGAGTTGGAGTCGAGGTATTTCATTGCCAGCAACCAATACTGTGTGTACTGTTACACACTGTTACTGTTGGATTGGAGTGGCTTAAAAGAATAACAGGAGAAAGAGGACGAGTAAAACATTGTATGATTTTGACACACACACACACACACCACACACCCTCCCCCACACTGCTGGCTTGTCGGGTCTGTTTGTTTTCTGTTCTTGTTGGGCTGGCTGGGTGGGTGGGTGTGAGAAGATGTGAAATAGAGAGACAGACAGCGAGAGAACGGAAATTAAGGCTTATACAGTGTCTTTGTCCTTTCCCC
>CABFOQ010048544.1:5937-18960 GCA_900660455.1 Gephyroberyx darwinii | reverse complement strand
TTCGTTTTTGACCCCAAAGCGAGATGCGACCCGCCGTGCAAACACGCAGGAATCTGCATCCGAAACAACACATGCTTCTGCTCCCGGGGCTACGAGGGAGAGACCTGCCAGTATGGTGATGTTACAACCTTTTGTCTGCTTCCTTCCAGAGAAGTTAGAGGACAGTTACGGATCAATATGTTACCTGTAGGGGGAATAACCACTGATATAAACAGAGAAAAACTATATTAATATTTACTATATTTTCAGAAAAGCATTAAAAAAACACACCCTGATATAATTTACAACAATTTGATGTTGAAGTTAAAATTAATGTAAGGGTCTTTACTCTTCACTACATCCCTGAATATAGTCCTGCCTTGTGTGGAATAGGGGATTTCATTGAATGCATTTAATGTCCCTTTCCAACATGTTTTATAGAAAATACCCAAAGCCATTCAGTAGCTTTCAGTAGTATTTTTTGTATATTTCGTTTTCTTGTATATTTTTAGGATATCTTTTATACAGCCTGTTGACCAAGTTGTCTATTGTATAGTGATGTGTGCTTCTTTCCTGTCTTGTACTGCTGCTAACTTCAATTTCCCCTCGGGGACAATAAAGAGCTATCTATCTATCTATCTATCTATCTATCTATCTATCTATCTATTTATCTATCAAACATATACAGGATCCAGTCTGCAAAAGTGCTGTAATTTGTCTACTAAGGAGTCAACATACATACAATCCTATTGGAATCATTTCATTTCATTTCATTCAAAATCATTTTAGTGTCACTTTTTTCAAATGTCCAGTGTCTCATTTTGCAATGAAACACAATAAAGATGGCAGGAGATTTGAGTTGGAGACTTGGTGTCAAAATCCTGTTTGTTCTTGTGTTGAATGCAGCCAACTGTCATCCCAAATGTAAGAACGGAGGAGAGTGCCTTCGCCCGGGGAAGTGCAGGTGTCCTCCTGGATTCGGAGGAAGATATTGTCACAAAGGTATTCATTTTGTCTGGAATGACTTAAGAGTGGATTTCACTGGATGTTGTGAGGTTGTGGGTGTGATTGTGTGATCTCTACTTTAAGGTTTCAACATTTTCTAGTGTAGACGTCCCCCTTCATACTGCATCTATCCTGCATTAACACAGCAGACATTTCTTTCTTGAATGTTACTCGGTAGAACACACACTCTTGTCCTCTAGTCTTCTAGTCTTAACCAATTGGTTTCCAGAGCAACGTCTGACAGTCAAAAGTGCAATACTTGATATTTTTTCCTTGTTTTCCTCTTGGGGATGATGCAAAAGTGCAGCAAACATACAGTAAAATGTAGAACTTCTACAATGGCTCCATCTGTAAATACTGTATATTTCCCTAACTGATTGTCTGTCAATCAATCAATCAATCAATCAGTGAACATATCAGTCAAAGTTATTATCAAGAGCGCTGCTGATAGGCCGATCCTGTGTCTGTCTTTGGCAGTGGCGTGTGATAGCGGATGTTGGAACGGAGGGGAATGCATCGCCGTCAACGGAGTGGCCAAGTGCATCTGCCCCTCCAGCTGGACTGGCTCCAAATGCCAAGAAGGTCCGTTTACAGCCCGGCTGATGACTCTGTTAGCACCCAGGGGTCAGAGTCACCAAATGGGACCGGGCTCTCAGCTGGAGCTGGTCCTCACATTTCAGTCACATGGAGATTAAAGATAATGCTTTTCCTTTTGCACGTTGCTGTCATCACTGGCAGCATCATGTTCAGTATCCCAGCAGTACAACCAGTAATCAAGAATGAAATTTATATTGTGGTTAAACCTCAGTGGGCGGAGCCAAAGAACCACTAAGTAACATTTGGCTGAAGCCCAGTGACAAAGACAAGAGAGAAGAGAGGAGCTAGCTAATATTATGAAGCCTAGCGCTCTGATGCTAACTGATACTAACATACTAAGTTATCTAGGTTAGCTTGTTAGCCTAGCTGACCTTCCAAGATCAGGAATGAAAACAGAAGTCAGTGCCATTTATATTTTTACATTTTGACCCGAGTTCCTCTTTGCCAATCAAGTTAGCCAGATAACTAAAAAAGAAACATTCTTTGGCTCCGCCCACTGAGGTCAACCAATGATGCTTTTACATTATTACAGTCATTTATCGCTTTTATCCAAAGCGACTTACAGTAAGTGCGTTCACCGTAGGTAGGTAGAGAACCAGAAATACTGCTGGCATGTTGAGAATGTGCTGCTGCTGTTTCCTCCCCAGCGATTTGTCCTCAAGGCTGCAGGAACGGGGGGAGCTGCGTGGCTCCAGGAATCTGCAGCTGTCCGGAGGGATGGCTGGGGGGCGCCTGCCATACGGGTGAGACCAGACCTGCTCTACTCATGCTGTAATATGATGTTGAGCTTTTGCAATCTGTTGTTATTAGTATAGTATTAGTGTAGAAAACCCACTGACACCTGTCTCTACCTGTGTGCAGTTCTTCTTCCTCTCTTTATGTTTCACACACAGTCTTAGTCACAAAGAAACACACACAGATTGAGATTATCGCCAGTCCTCCACACTAATCAGTTTCGTCATAGATGACTTTTCCATGGATGCTTATAAACTGTCTGTCTACATCTTTCCTAGAAGAATAACTTTACAGATATCCGTCTGTCAACAGATGAAAATCATGTATATTGTCTGTTTTTCTGGGGTTTTGTCTCTCGGAAAGTTTTCACCTCAGTATTTTTCCAGATGTGACGGAGCCAGACGGCTTTATGAGCTCTTCTCACCTCCTCGGCCAATCGGAGGGTGTGTAGTGTTTTACGAGCTCTTAACGGTTTTCCTTTTGTCTCTCTCTCTTTGTTTCCTCCTCCACTATTGTGTCCTCCTGTCTGGGCTGTAGCGGTGTGCAGCCAGCCCTGCCTGAACGGAGGGAAGTGTATTTCTCCGGAGAAGTGTCGCTGCCGCCCGCCTTACTCCGGCCCTCGCTGCGAGGAGAGGAAGAAGTCCCACTAGTGTGACCCTGACGGGGTTGAAGGTCAATGAGGCCGACCGGTGGCTTCATGTCTGTGGACTATAACATTTTTTAGCAGGTGCATTCGTACATTTTACCTTCTTACCACATGTATTTTCTTTTTCTAAACCATTGATTATTATTTGACTGTATAAATGTGCTATACTGTCTTTTGTGTCATTAAATGAATAAAAGTGTCTTTGTGTGCATCTGTTTCAATCCATGCAGCCAAAACACACCCAATCAAAGGAGAAGACATAGAAATAGTATAGTTTTTAATTTGTCACATGTAATTTATATCAACACAATGAAGTCTGAAACTTTTAGCATCAACCAAAAAAAAACAGGCGATCAATACTTTGATGTTGAAGCATTTGGTATCAGTTTCAGCGGGTAGCCAGGCCCAAATCACACAATACATTAGTAAAGAAATGAAAATAAACAAATGCACGCTTCCATTATATCTCATAACCTAAAAAGACAAGTTACTAAGTTAGTTGTAATAAACAGTGCATGTCAGCTTTGGTAGAACTAGACTTTGGCTAAATCTGTAACATGGTAAAACTACAAAATGTGGCAACTAGAAGCTTCCTGTTCTGCAGAAACGATCCTCACATCTCTATCTGCTTCATTTATCCTCCTTAATACTGTATATAACAGATAACAGATATAACATCTTTGAGCCATGAGGTAGTGATATACGGGGACAAATAGACAAGTGCAACACATCAAGTCCCTCTTTTAGTGTTCAAATGCGCACAGAGCCACACACACACACACACACACTACACACACACTCACACACACACACCTTATGGTGCTCCTCTTGCTTTGTGCATTTTGTAGTCGCTTTCATTCCATTTTTTACTCCATTCCCATCATGCATGTGGTACCTGCAAAAAGCAATAAAATGAAAGAGCTTCATATATCGATGTACTAGGTTTTTCATTGCACAAACATCGTTGTCACGTGAAAACCTCTCAACGCCAATCTTGGTGATTTTCATGTTTTCTCTGCAGTTGAAGGATTACATTCTCTGTGGGTTGAGATGATTCTACCACCCTTGATATTAGGAAACTCTTCAAAATTGAATAAAACAAAAATGCATGGTGGTCATGATGTTCACACGTCTGGTTTTTGAAACATTGACATTTTGGAGTTACAAGGTTTTCTCTAGACAGCGGCGAACCCTAGACACCCCTAACCCTGGCAGTGCTGGAGCCATGCTCGACCCAGTGGGCTACACGGCACCATGTATATGTTGGTATGTTGTAAGAACAGAAATGTGACACGCTGCTGACCTTTACTGCGCATGTGAGGCCCTTGTAGCCTCTACGACAGTGGCAGTAGTCAGGTAGGACACACCTCCCTCCGTTCAGGCACCGCTGTCTACAGATGGCTGAATAGGAGAATTATTGTCAGATATTGGAAAAAGAAGCATTAGAAGTCAGCTATTCCTTATAGAGACAAGCAGAGAAAAGAAAAAACAGATCAAAACAGCAGTTGTGTGTTTCTCAGCCTGGCATCATCACATTTCACACATCTGTCTCCGCTATCAACAGACTGTAAAATGGTAGAACAGCAGACAAGTTCGCTATGAGCAGCAAGACCACATGGCCCGTGTGTATTTCCTGTAACAGTATTATCGCCTGATCAGCGGACTCACGTGTTTGACACTGCAGGCCTTCCCACCCGGTGGGACAGTGGCAGGTGTTCGGTCCCACGCACTCACCGCCGTTCTTACACTTCTGCAGACACACAGCTACACAGAACAGAGAGGAACGCATGAAACAGCGAGGAGGCGGAGCACGAGATCTACGTTCTCCCTCACTGGGCTGCAGCAACGCACTACCAATGACTGAATGTAGAAAAACAATTCAAAAGTCTTCAGAACAGAATTATGCCAGCATGAAATAAGTTGAAAGCAAGACCCAAATAGGTTTTCCTTTTTAAAATAATAAAAAAGTGCAAGTTATGGGAAGTTCAAAACACTGGTGACAACATTGTTCTCTGGTTCCACCCGAGCCCTCCTGCTGGCAGCATTAAAGCGGCACTAGGCAACTTTGCACTCTGGCGGCCCCTAGTGGCAGCAAGACATAGCCTGCTTGTATTTTTGAAAGTCTGGAGGACTTTATTACCCAGAAATCAACTGCATACTCCTTGAACATTAATTTCTTCTTCATCGTGGCCGGTTCGGGTGGAAAAGGTGAAAAAAAGCTTTTGGCAGCTTTTTAAGTTTTGATTCACCACTTCCTGTGCCTGTTTCATACCTGACCCCAGAAATGCATTTGGTGCAAATAGGACGAATCTACAGTGTCTCAATTAGTGGGGATGGGACGCTCTCGCTCTGTGATCCAGGCTGATAAGACAGGTGGATCTGTACATAGAAATCTTGCCCAGTGCAGCTCTAGTACATGATTTCAAAACACTGTAACCATCAAATCATTGCTAAAAATGTTTTGTTCAAGCGTAGATACCGCTGCAGGATCTGGGGCTTTCAGATTACCTGAAATGCATTTGGTCTACACACATAATGCATGATGCTACTCACGTATGTTGCACCTCTTCCCCCTCCACCCCGAGGTGCAGGAGCATGTGTTGGGACCCACACACTTGCCCTTGTTCATACACATGGGCTCACACACACCTGGAACACATCCATTTAGACATTAGATCACTAGATTTCTGCACTGGGAGCTGCTGCGAGTTCACATAAGGCTGCAGTGGTACTTACTCTTTTGACACCTCTTCCCCGTGTAGCCTTCAGGGCAGGAGCACACGTTGTTTCTCATACACTGACCTCCGTTCTTACAGGGGGGGCTGCATACCGCTGAAACACACGACAGTCAGGCGGGGTCAGCTGCAGGTACACTGATATCACACTAATATAACTGGAGGCATCATGCACCGAGCAAATAACTAATCTTAGCCTCTACATATCAACTGGGCCCAATCTACAGAATATGGACACATACAGTACTGTGCACAAGTTGGAGGCACGTAAAAAAAATCTGTAAAGCGAAGATGGTTTCAAAAATAATGAAAGTTTCTAAATATCAAAAAAATACTATAAAGAGAAGTAATGCAAAACACTAATGCAGAAAACAAAAAAGACCAAATTTATATGATATTTAATAATCAGTCGAACCCTAAATGGAGCTGTATTGAAGACCCCTAATGTTTTAACCCGCCAGTTCCCAGACTATTCTTTTGGTGGCTGAAATGGGAACAAGATTTGAACTTTCTGCAGCAACCTCGCAGGAGAACATAGGACTTTCACCGTGTCTACGTCTGTACTGCTCACACTCTTACCGATCTGACACTGGGAGCCGTAGAAGCCACTGGGGCAGGCACAGATGTTGGGCTTAATGCATGTTCCCCCGTTCAGACAGACAGGGCTGCAGACGGCTGTGGAAGGAAACTCAGTTTTAACACATATAATGTCAAACGTAACACCAGATATTTTCTCTTGAACTTATTTGTCAGAGTGAGTACTCTCTTTTCCAGCAACACCCTCAGTAAAGCTCCGTTCACACCGCAGGCCTTAAACTGCTGCTCTTTTTTTTTTTTTTTTTTTATGATTTCTTGGATGTAACTGATATCTGAACTGACAGGGGTGTTGAAAAGTCACCCGTGAGCAGAGTAACAATAACTAAAGACATCACATTCATCTTTGTACCAACGCTTCTCCAACTTGTCTGTACCTTTGAGTTCAGACTGAACTGAGGCGTTTCCCCAAATAAAATCAAGTTGCTATCAGTCTTTCTTTCCATTGTTGTGTCTCGCTGTCATGCTAGCGCTGCTCAGCCAAGCTGCTGTGTCACAACTATCCAAGGTGAATGATGCAAGAGTTAATCATGACAATCCTGACAAATTTTGATTTGGTTTTGCAACTTGTTCAAATACAAGTTGCATGTCGGCTGCACGGCTCAGGATCTGACATTTTGCACCACATATCCATGCAGCTTTGTGCTGTTCACGCTGATCAGAACACATCAGGACTGAGACGCTGAACGCAGCCTTACTTTCACACGTTTCCACATCATGTTGATCTGAATTACCTGAGTTACAGGTCGGTCCGTACCAGCCGGGCTTGCATTTGCAGACGTCAGGAGAAATACACTCCCCTCCGTTTTCACAGTGCCTGTTACACACCACTGTGTGGGGAGACACACGGTTATTGTGCACACTCATGTTCCAACACCAGATAAGAGTTTTGGTTTGTTTGGTTTGTGTGTGCCAGATGGGTGGAGTTTACCACACGGGACAATGCAGTACAATCACAGTTTAGTTGACTTTTCTGAGCACCAAAACTAAAACCCTGGATCTCACAGATTACCACTTTATACTTTCCCATTCCAAAATGTTTCACCGGGTCAGAGTAATTCAATAATCTCTCACTGATTTCACATCTCGGTCCCACGTAGCCGTAGGGGCAGGTGCAGAGGTTTCTGGCCAGACAGGTCCCTCCGTGCTGACAGGGCGGCTCGCAGCTCGCTGCAGACCAACAACACCAGCATCCTCATCAGTTCTAGTATGGGCGTGTCAGCATGTTAGATCAGAGTGAATATGACCTTCAGATACCTTCCTCACAGGCGGGCCCGCTGTAGCCCACGGGACAATCACACACGTTGGGTTTCACACACTTCCCCTGGTTCTTGCAGTCGGGTCGGCACACCGCTGAGGGAGGAAGAGGAAAACTCAAATCAGAAAAACAGTAAGAGTCCAAAATGTTTCAGGGCTTCTGTCAGAGTAGTGACCCGGTGTCCATACCGAGCCTGGATCTCCCTCTCACCTATATGGCAGTTGTATCCGGTGTAGCCTTCCTTGCAGGTGCACGTGTTGGGCACAGTGCACTCCATATTCCTCCCGCACTGATATCTGCACACGGCTGAAACAAACCACACGTTTTTTTTGAAGGCATCCGTCCGTTATGGTATCACAGTCCTGCAGAGTTACACATGCTGCTCTAATGCAGCTCTACAGCACCGAGGTCCAGATTCACTAAGGTTGTGTTTTGAGGGAAATGTGTGTATTTTTTCAGTTGCTTGAGTCAAGAGCGTCTTATTTACTAAGAAATACAGTGAAAACCTTGTGACTCCACTTTTGGTTATTTTCATGTTTTAACTTCAAGACTTTTCCAGATGTTTTTTCTGCAATTTCTTGACAAAAACCTGGAAATTACCAAATGATTTTTCTATCTATGACTTTCCAGACCAGTGTAGGACCCCTGCACTATGTCCACACTAGGCCACATCACTCTGTAGCTTAAAGTTATTCTTTGCAACAAAAATTAACTGAATGACTGAATGTGAAATGCCGTCCATGCACATCAAAACTGATTTTTTTTTCATATTCTTCCAGGTTTTTTGTGTAAATCTCAAAGTTTTCAAGACCTGGAAATGATTGAATTATTTTCCTTACTTTTCCAGACTTTCCAGGTCTGTTTAAGGGCCACGCACTTTCCACTTAGTGCATACACTGAGTGAATAGACATTTCAGTGATAGTGTGCTTCCCTGCACAAACGTTCAAAACACTAAATTCACTTAATCACTTAACTGAATGAATTGAACATCACAGATTGATGATATTTAACAGTGAAGAGCATCTGAGAACGGTGGCCTAGTGAATCTGGCCCTGACTGTACATGGGTCAGAAACATCTATAGTCCCCTGCACATCGTATCCCTGCACTGACTCGTTGTATGTGAAGGTCTGCACCAAGACAAATCCCTGCACACTTAGTTGGACCGCTACCTTTACATGTGATTCCATCCCCGGTGTATCCATAAGGGCAGCGGCCACACTTGAAGGACCCGGTGACGGTGGGCTCACAAGGCACACCGGAGAAGCAGGGAGAGTCAGCGCAGGTCACTATGTGAGATGGAGACCCCCATTTGACCCCAGCGCTGAGGTCGGGGGTGAACAGCCTGGTGACGGTGTGGTTCTGGGGACTCGCCGTGGTCTTCCTGTCAGAGGAAGACACTCTCCTGGTGCTGGCGACGGTCGCCTCTGTCTTTGTCCTCCTGTCAGGCTGTCTTCTGGGGGAGGCGGGCGAGGAGGAAGAGGAGGTGGAGGTGGAGGGAATTTCCTTGCTGGAATTTGGTTCGGCGATTCCCTGCCCTGGAAAACACTGGAAGTTAGAGGATATGTCTTGAAAATGAACACAAACATACAGCAGCCTTGAGACATAAAGCATCCAACTCTTAAGCTTCCTATTTCTTCTAACATCACCAATGACTTCATGTTCGGGTTCAGACTAGGTTCAATTTAAAACTGCATAAAACTGATAAAAAGTCACTGTGTCAGATTTCTAAACCCTGCCAGGCATGCCCTTCTGTCATGTCAGCCATCAAATTGTTAAAATCTCACTTCAAATGTTTCCTTGGGAAAGGCAGAGGCAACACGGCAAACACTTTCTGCTGTGATTGTAGAGCAAACTAATATTACGTTTCAGTGAAGGGTAGATAACATGTTGCTGACAGAATGATGTCTGCAGCAGTGATGACTACAATTTTTGTTTACAACTCAAAAAGTGATGCATGTATTTCAGTGCACATATTAACTTGAATCTGACAGCATACAACTCCAATTATATGAGAGAAAAAAAACAATAGTGTGGCAAACTGCTAAACCGCTAAACCATTAAACTGCTAAACCGCTAAACTGCTAGCTAAATGCCAAAAATGTAATGCAATGTACAATCTTCAACAATCTAAAAGACGTTGTTCCTCTCTCCTAAGCTCCTATGTTTCTCTTCTCTATGATCATTCTAGGGTCATGTGGAAATTGTGTTATATGGGTTGACTTAAGGGTTTGACTGATATTGTTTTTGAATTGAAGCTGCCAATAACCACAATTTTGTTCCAATATTTTGTCTATATCATTTTGAGCATTTCACAAAACTTATGCCACAAAATTCCCCCAAAATAAGGATTCATTGTTTCCCCCATAATTGTATTTTTGTCAGGGTGGAAAAGCCTCTGAGACAGCACTTAGACCATCATGGACACTAAAACTCTCCGTTAAAAGCCATGCTTCACACTGCAAGCAACAAACCACTGAGAGTCTGTTCCTTTCCTACAGAGCAGAGTGACCAGGGAGACTCGACCGATGTGTGGACGCCCAACAAGCTTATTTATTTTCTATTTAGCACTCGCTAGCTAGCTATGTCAATGCCTCAACGTGATGTAACGTTATGAAAGGCAATACCAAAGCCACAGAAATACATGATTGAAATGTTCAAAAGTGTTTAGTTGCAGGAGAAAACAAGATCTAGATAGATAGATATAATTGGAGCCTCTCACACGGCCTACAATCCACCAGAGCAAACCATCAACCAAGCCCTGCCCCTCTGGTATCGTGAACTGAAAGACTGGTGACTCTCACCTGTAGTGGTGCTGCAGGTTTGTCCGTTGCCGTGGAGCCCAGGAGGACAGGGTCCACAGATGAAGCCTGCTGAGACGTGGGTGCTCTCAAAGCACTGCACCCCTGGGTGACACGGCCTCCTAGAGCAAGGGGAGAGGCCTGGGGGTTTGGTTCTGCCTGAAACCTGGGGCACTCTCGCTGGTATGGTCACTGCTTTGCCAGGAGACTCCATGACACCTTGGGAACAAAGAGATGACAACTGCTTTCACCAGGACGACGCGAGGAAAAGTGACCTGAGGAAATTAAGACTTTGCTGCATTTTTGTGTGATGTATGCTGATGACTGGCCTCTGTACAACACTGAAAGTTAGCGGATACGTCTTCAAAATGAATTAGCATGAGATAAGGGATAACTCCCCCTAACCGAGAGGATTTGGAAAATGAAACTTTATTTATAAAGAGAAATGAGGACAATCTTGGACTTACGTGAGCAGCTTCTTCCATCGCCGCTGTAACCTTGTGGGCAGGCACCGCAGAGGAAGGAGCCCAGCGTGTTGTTGCAGCCGGCTCCAGGGAAGCAAGGCTGGGAGACACACTCGTCTATGTCCTCTCTACACGTGTGGCCTGACAACACACACACACACACACATACACACAACACCAGACGGCAGACGGTGTGACCGGACCACAACTTACAAAAATGCCCAAAACGCATCCAAACCCAAACATTTTTTCCAAATGTATTTATTTATTTTTATTTATTTATTTATTTCTGTTTTAAATATTGCCCCCTTTGTC
Organism: Gephyroberyx darwinii; assembly: GCA_900660455.1. Lineage (NCBI taxonomy): Eukaryota > Metazoa > Chordata > Actinopteri > Trachichthyiformes > Trachichthyidae > Gephyroberyx > Gephyroberyx darwinii. Next base: position 7,831 of record CABFOQ010048544.1, on the reverse strand, counting down.
CTTTTTGTTTCGTCTTGTAAGTCGATATAATTTGTTGTTGCTTTAGTATTTGTTAGTATGTCTGTATTGTATGTTTTTTTATGCACTAATTACACTAATATAAAAAATAGAAAAATAAAAAAAAATAGAAAAAAATAAATAAAAAGATAAGTTAAAAAATAAATCAACTTTGCCAAATGCTGAGAATTCTGGCTTTCTAAACTCACTCTTCGGTCATTGGCATTTCAAGACACGATTGAGGACGGTGCTACAACCCAGTGGCCAGCATCACCCCTCTAATGTACAGCAGGTGAAAAAGGAAGCCACTCCGAAAATCAAAGCATTCATAAACCTTTTGGTCATCTGGGAGAAAGAGGTCAAAGGGGAACCATTACATTACTGAAGCCTTCGTCTACCGTCCCCCTACCCGTCATTCCAGGGGGGCAGATGCAGGAGAAGGAGTTGGGGCCGTCGATGCATCGGCCCAGTCTGCAGGGGTTGGGTTTACAGTCATCCACATCCACCTCACACCTTTCTCCTGTGAATCCATCCGGACACACACACAGGTATCCCCCGCTGCCGGCAGGGAGGTTGACGTTGGTCACACAGGAAGCTCCGTTCAGACATTCACAGGGACGAACGGACACCTGGGTAGAAACTGACTTGTTTAGGCTCATTCGTCATTTGGACAACAGTCAGCAAGGTTCATCATGTTTTGGCAGATAGCATGTATTCATGTCTGGCTCTGGCAAAGTTCACACTGTGGCAAGACTGAGGAAATTGAGGAAATGAAGAGTGTATCATTAGTATCTAGTCTGTAATGGAGGTTTTATTTTGTCAACCAAAAGTCTAAGTTAGCTAAGTTCAAACACTTTTCAAAAGGTTTCCTCTCGCCGCCAACGTGTGAAGTTGCCTGGTGAAGCTTTAAGGGTTTGTTATCAATCGTTTTGTCTGAATTAATATCTGATGATTTATGAGGCTGAAGGATGACATAGTGGTTAGAGAGACTGACAGTTCATGCCCAGTATCAGCCAATGTGTAGGAGGACAGTGAACACCACTCAGTCACTCTGGATCAGACTCTGGATCAGACCCTCAGCTAAAATTGTCAGCTAAAATGATCTGCTTCCTACTACTACTTCCAGACTGCACATCATGGGCTCCCTCTAGTGGGGACAAGCAGCAATGACATCAAATGAGGGCCAAAGATAATAACAATATTAGTTTGTCAGAGTGAATGATTGCCAACTGCAGTTGCATGATTAATAATAATTTTTAAAAAAATATTGACAATTTTTCAGAATTTCTCCCAGAATGCAAGGCTGCATTTTTTAAATAAGAGTTAGGCGAGTTCCAGTCTCTAAAAATAGGTATTCTGGTGTTTTTTTTAGCTGTATTTACATGTATACATTTCACAACTGCAATATTCAACTCATCAAAAAAACTGATTTGTAGCTTAAATATGTTTTGTCAAAATCAATCATTCCCTAATGTCTAACTTGAATTATATACATATTTTTGGCAACATGTATCAAAAGATTTTTGTCAGTTCTCTGCATCCCTATTGCCTGCTGTGATTTTGTCCACTTTCGAAACAGACCCATGAAAGCCTGTTCAGGTGTCCATACCTGTACGGAGGCTCTGGTCTCAGCGTTGCAGTCGTCTGTCATGGTGAACTGGAAAGCGTGCTCGTCGGTGGTTTCAGCAGTGGCCTTCCAGATCAGCAGGCCAGCCGGAGACAGGGATGCGTCTCCGGGTCCTGATTCCAGGGTGAAGAGCACCGGTGAGCCCTCGGGGTCCCGCGCCTGCAGCTGGTAGACGAAATTCTCCCCCTGGAAGGACCGGAGACGAGACGGCAGCGACTGGAGCACCGGAGGCTCGTTCTCTGACGGGAAGGAAAGACTGACTGAATGAGT
>CABFOQ010048452.1:0-13296 GCA_900660455.1 Gephyroberyx darwinii | reverse complement strand
CTCTCACACACACACACACACACACACACACACACACACACACACACACACACACACACACACACACACACACACACACACACACACACACACACACTCACACTGTCCCCTTTCCAGAATTGTCCAGATATAAAACAGATATATATAGACATATACCATAGTTGGTCTTCTATGGGTGTTTCCCCTGGATTATGGCACAAGGCATAGTAACATCGTATCCTGTGTGTTGATGAATGATACAACCACAATGGGGACTTATACATGTTAGAAACAACATATATGATACTGTAATGTACCAACGGATGGTCATACAATCACGATGGCAACACGTCCGGAAGGCTGTGGTGGACAACGTTTCAGAACATCCAACACAAGTTTTTAACAGTCGTGCAATGAGATTGAGCCTTTCATTGGGCCGATAATGCCGAGAGTATGTCGGTAGTTACTCGATAAGTGTATATTTCCCATCGCTGATTATCACAAAATTTCTTTAGCAACAAAAAACACTTAAAGCCTAAAGATTGTTTTTGCAACATTGAGGAAAATACATGGATGGAAGCCCCACTCCTTGTGAGCCCTACCTGTTCGAAGAGCTGACTCTGATCTTCTGCTGTGGACTGGATGTGGAGGGAATCTGATGATCTTCTCTTAGACTCTCAGCATTTCTCTGAGCGAGAAAAAGAGAGAGAGAGAGAGAGAGGTCAGTGTTTTTCTTCAAACTTTATTCGTCTAGGGAAAGACAGCAAAGCTCCATCGACAAAATTCCACACATTCACACTGGGAGCTGCTCAGCTCTGGGCAGCTCCCAGTGTGAATGTGTGGAATTTTTGTCGAATTTTGTGCTCCACTGCAGCAGTCGCAACACACAGTAGCAGAAAGAGGAGAGACAAAGGTGACTTTACCCTCCATGTCCATCAATTCACCACACAACTCAATACTGGTCTTCTCGCTGTCTTTCTCTCGCCTCTCTCGCTTTCACTCCCTTATTTTCTATCACCATCACTCACGCTCTCTCTTTCTTCCTCTCTTTCATTCGCATCTCTCAGTCCCTCTCTCTCTCTTTCTTTTGCCATCATTCTCTATTTCTACATCTCTTTTCACCTCAATCTTTTCTTTTTCTTTCTTTCAAGTTGTTTTGCTTTTCTTCCTCAGGTTGACCCGGGCCGCTGTTCATCACACAAGTACATAATAGACAGTTCAATAAAAAAAAAAATACATACACTATGTGTACACATGCATGCATGCACACACACACATTAGAGTTCATTCAGTGATGTGGAGGTTAATAAAAGTTAAACTATGATCTCCGGTCAGTGATCATCACAAGGCAAACAACCACCAATATGAACAAAAAAACTATATATTCAGAAAAGGATTCAGTTATTATTTTTCCCTTAAAACTATCCTCATATACCAGTTACTTACTATGCTAAATTAATAACTATGATACATGTATAGCATTTAATTCATAGATTAGAGATTTATGTTATACTAAAAAGATGGGTAAATTCAGTTTAGGTGGGTCTACCCTCCACTATATTCATGGGTTCACCCAGTATGGGCATTTGAAGACCAACACTGATACTTTTGGATTGAAGCTGTCAATATTGAAGAGCTTTAAATTTGACCATTTGCAAAAGTATTCAGTGTTTCTCCCCAGAATTTTAGTCTTGTTAGGGTGGAAAAGCCTCTAAAACTGCATTTAGACCATGGGACACTAAAATGCTCCAATGAAATCCAGGACAATGATAATAATAAGCAGAAGAAGATCCATCATATTTATGTGGGATCAAAATGTCAAATTAATTCAGGCTAAGGGCTTCCCATAGACAACCAGTGAAGCATTCAATTAAATTCTACAATAAATATGTAATCAATCAACCTGCATCATATCCATCATATCAGAGGTGGATGACACTGCAGATATTTCATTCATTCATTCGTTGTTTATTTGATCTGGGTAACCTCATTAAGGAGATGAGATCCACATCTCATGTGACGAGTTACACATGGGAAGAACAAAACAGAAAGAGGAAAAAAAGGGAGACATCCAAATACACAGAGAAAAAAAACACCAGTCACAACATTCCCAATTAAACCCAAGTATGTTCATTATGAGATTCTTAAAACGGGCGCAAAACCTAAAAGAGTGTTAGGCAGTCCTGAGAGCAGCAGCAAGTCATAAGACGGCAATTTGTAAAGACATACCAATGCTGATCTCTTGTCACGGATAGAGAGGTCCAACTTTTCTATACAAGATACAATGATGGGTAGCATATCTTTCACGAGTTATACATCTGGAGTGGTAGACAGCATCCAAGGGTTTAAAATCACAATTAAAATTGAAAAATGACTTTTTCACCATGTTAACTAATTTCCCAAACATTCACCTATTTCACAATAGATGCTGAAAGAATACTTTTTCTTATTTTCTTTGTGTTTTTATATCAAAATCCAATTGTTTTTACATTCTGGAAGATAGTATTTTTTAGTATATTCATGGCATTCCAACCAAAAATATCATCACAGATTTTTTGGGAGCAATTCCCTCAGCCCCTCCCATCAAATAAAACAGCCTTTCTCTCCCTAACAGATATCCCATTGGTTTACACCGTGGGCCACTTTTGACTTATCCCGCCTCATGTTATGTCCCGCCCCAACATTCTGCTTCAGCTGGAAATATGTCAAACTATGGAAGCAAGCATGCTCTCAAAACGCCGTTTCTTTGCAACTTTCAAGAGTGGAAACGGCATCATGTGTATAAATTACATCCACGTCATCCACAAACTAAAAAGAAAGGCGGCCTCTGAAACCTTCCATCTATACGACATGGGAAAGTAAGCGGTCTAACCCACTTCCCGCTTTGGAAGCATGCCACAGAATCACGCTAACATTCAGCAGAAACCTGCCTCTTCCTGTTGCACCCTTCACTGAGCGCCAAAAGAATGAGTGCGGTAGCGCCAGTGCTTGTCGAGGGAACGTGTTGGGAGTGTATTTGTAGTGTAGCTTGTATAGAAAAAAAACACTTGGCAGAGTGCTGGAGATGCTGTGTTACAGGACTGTAGCTCCGGGCAGCAGCACTGCAGACAGATGCATAATTAAAGGCGAGCGATCATGAAAGGTGTTTCCTCTTCCCTTAAGGAGGATGCTGTCTTTCCCTCTCTTTCTGCGGCTCTTGCTCCCTCTAGGGTATCTGCCGGTCCTCAAAAAGTCTGAGGAAGTCTAAAACTGTCCAAATGTAAGGCCTTAAAAGTATTCAAATGTTGCAAATTAAAGGAAAGTAAGGGAAACAAAATAATAATAATAGCCTGAATTGTGCAGTTTCACCAAAATATTATTACAGCATTATTAGATTGCTCTGCAAAAGTCCGACATTTGTTTTTCTGAAACCTGCAGATACCCTGTTCTTATCTTCCCCTCCATCTTGTTCCGCCTCCTCTGACCGGCTTACTCATCCGCCATCCCCACATTTTTGTTTTCTTTCCACTTCTACCTCCCACTTCTGCTCTCTCTATATCACTTAATTGCCCTTCTCTCTCTCTCTCTCTCTCTCTCTCTCTCTCTCTCTCTCTCTCTCTAGTCTGTCTTTACTTCACTTTCTCAGTCAAAGGGGAAGATCTATTTTGGGTTCAAGCCGCTCAGTGCTCTGTGCAACATCGCCTAGTGCAGCTTTAAGGAGTACTTGTGGGAGAAAGGGATGACGAGGGGAGTGTGGGGAGGAACAGATTAGGGTTTGGCTGATATGGGCTTTTAAAGGCCGATACCAATATTTTTGGACTGAAGCTTCTGATATTATTTTGTGTCCATTATTTTATGTTATTCTTGTCAGGGTGGAAGAGCTACCCCTGAAACAGCATTTAGACACTAAAACTCTCAATTTGAAAACCCATGCTAATGAAATTATTTTAGCTAGGGTTAGTAGCTCGTTAAGGCAGGGTCAAGCGGGTTTCAAAAACACCATCAATAGGGAAAAGGAGCCCGCACACTAGCCATTTCAAAAAAGGACATTAAGAAGCTGAGACACAAAAAACCCTGGTTCTTTTAATTTGACATGGTTTAACACATGATACGTCAAGACAAAGAAAAATGGAAGCAAAGACTTTTTGATAGTGTTTTTGAACTATGCTTTTGAATCAACCCACCCAAAATGATTACTAGTGGCTTATGGGCCAAACCCAAGAGTTACATGGGAGCTTGTGGGTGCCAGAGTTGGCATATCAGGTAAGTAACAAACTCATCATTCTTCTATCAGACTCAATAAACAAATAAATAATACTGAATACAAAAATTTATTTTATAGGTGCGTGCTAGATGTGTCGGCAGCTGGATTGGTAAGTGTTTCTATAGCAGCCACCACTCACTGAATGTGGACGTCCATGTCCGCTTGTGGAGCTGCAGAGAAATCTGGGAGAACTAGGAAGAGAAAGGAGAGGGATTCTTATTGTTATGCTTGTTGTGCCTCCGGGCCTTTTCAAAATATGCCAGCTCTGGGACAGTTTATGTTCACTGCATGAAGACGTCTTGCCATTTTTTATAAAGACAAGACAGAGAGAAAAACAGGAAACACAGACGGGGTGAACTTGTACAATACACGATCACCCTGACCCACCCTGTGAGGTTGTATTTGGGTTAGATCCATATTTGGGGTGTGTGGCGCCCCAGGGCAGGAAGATAGCTCCACTGGGGTTTCAGCACCAGGGACAGCGCCCAGGCAACTGAGCAGAGTGTGGGAGGGAACATACAGTCCCACCCTGCCAAACACTTCAGTCACCAGAGAGGAAGGTGGTTGCGAGCAGACCGAAACGCAGTGGTGTGGCAAGGAGCGTTGGCGGAGCGAATGTTGTAGTGACTTTGACGATTCAGAAACAGTTTTTTCTATTGCCAAATATGTTTTCACATACAAGGAATTTGACTTGGTGTTCGGTACATAACAATAAACATAGAAAGAGAATAATAATAAAAAAACAAGAATAAAAGCAAGTACTTTTATTCTGTATTTGACCACGTAGACTGGACCTTTAGTGCGTCAATACCCCGGAAACCGCTTGGCTTACGGACTTGGAGGGATCACAGGGGAGTTGTCCGCCATCCGTTTCCCACTCCATGACGGTTTTTTTTGTGTCAGTTTCCCTTCATCCTCGCTCCCTTTTCCCCACCTCATTAGGCTTTCTGTTCTTGTACCCCAACCCCAGGATTCAGCGTTTTTCCCCCACATTTAAAGTGCCACTACAGAGGCAGGTGCCACAGGCCGATTTTCCCTTTAAATAAAAATTGGATATGGTCCAGTCACACAGTTGCACATTTATTGTAAAATTGGGATCTCTCTCACAAGGCAAGTTCAACATAGTCAGGGTATCTTTGCGATAGCTGGCTACACAAAACCAAACAGTTGCAATCCCAGCTAACTGGTCTAACAAAGGTGGTTATCAACTCGCTCTGTAAACCCAGGATTTTCCAATCCAGGGTTTACGGTCTGGCAAAGAACTTGATCATTCTGGTATGGAGGGAACAAATGCCCTGTTCGTATTTCTGAAAACCAATAACAGTCATCCAGGGCGGGGCTTAACTCAAGACACAGTGACTATGCCCTTCCAAAATATTTTTCTATCCTTGTTGGTTCATTTGTGTTTTTTTAAATTTTGAGATAAGATGAAAAGATTGATCCTTGTGGGCAAATGAGATCATTTGTAGGTAATTATCAGCATACAGTCCACAACAGAAAAATACCGTCAATTGTGAAGAGGAGCAAACTGCAGGGCAGACTGTTAACAGCACCAACGGTAACAATCATTTTAACTTAAATCCCATGACCAAAAAATTGCTATAATAAAGCACGAATGGAGCTGTTATCAGATTATCAGTTTAGAGGAGTACCCTGTGATGGCACAGGGGCAGAGTAGAAAGGCCGAGGAACAGGAGTAAGGTGGGGATGCTGCATCTTCAGACAATAAGGACAGTGAGCCGGACACCCCAGATCCCTCTGAGCCATCGGATTGGCCTTCTGGTAGAAGAAGGGACTCGTTTAGTCAGATGATGACTGAGAATGGCCCAGTCAAATGCACATATGGGCCATATCCCAGAACAGAAAAAAAGCAGCAGCCGATTTTCCAAAACGTACTGTTCCCGTTTATTATTGATGTTGACGCTTGAAACAATCTTAGTGAGGGGGTATAATATCAATCAGTCTTGGTTGCAATAGGGGGTAACAACTGACAACTCCAAAAGGCCACACATGCAGAGAAAGCACACTGGAAAACAGTTTTAACCCAAGTACTGGATGGTGTTCAGCAAAAGTAAAGAATTGGGAAACCCCCAAAAAATGGCAATTTCCTTGTTGATCAAACTTTTGCCTCATTATGACAGTATTTCTGATTTGCGGACAAATTAAAGCTGCTTATGCTAAATTTGACTGCACCCCTGACATTTCAAATCAGGAGCAGGCTTCTATTATGACTAGGCGTGTTGATATACACAAAAATGAAACGACGACATAAGAATCCTTTGTTGGATTTATAGTCGTTCGGGTTACAACCGGCGAGGGACTTAGGGAAACTCTGATCAGTGCCATGGAAAATTTAAGGTTAGAACTACTTAACTTTCGTGGCCAGAGTTATGATAATGGCTCTAACATGAAAGGAATTCGCCGGGTCATGCGGGCTTTGATAATTGAAAGAAATCCAGAGGCTTTCTTCACGCCCTGTTCTAGCTGTGGCCTTAATTTATTGTTATGTGAGGCGTCTTCTAACGGAGTGTGTTGGCGCCATTTTGGAACCGTACAAAGACGCTTTATTCCTCATCTGTCAAGCGTTGGGATATTTTGAATCAGTTCGCGGATATTACTCTGAAACCACTGACACCAGATGGGAGGCAAAATTGGACTCAAGTAGCGCGTTACCAGCTATGGAGTGTATTTGATGCTTCGGATAAAAAAGTTGAACTCTGGTCTAAAGATGGGGAGGCAAAGGCCCTGTCAACTGAAATTGCGCACATGGAATTTCTCACCTGTTTGATGATCTGGCATGACCTGACTGAGACAGAGACAGAGATCACACACAGCAATGCAGTCTGCAGATATATTATCCCTAGACACTGCTGTGCTGCTAATCGAGTCACTGAAACAATTTCTCTCACTTTACAAAGAGAGTATGTTTGAAAAGTCTGTTTTCATAGCTCGTATGATGGCAAAAGAGTTTGAGGCGAGTTCACATAATGACAATCAATAACAAGACTCCCAAACCCACTTTAAGCAGGCCGCGTTCAGTGTTACTGTCGACACTATTGGCAGTGAACTTTTCAGAATCTAAGGCAGATCTCTAGAGAATTTTGCTTCATAACTGACATGGATAGCCTGATAAAAGGGTTCAAACAGCTTGGAAGAGCCTGTCACTCAATATCCAATCACATCAATCGATGTTTCTAGAGATATCATTCAAGAAATCTACCTTGCAAGTCATCTTCTAAAGAGAAATCTTGAATGTGACAGTAGCTTTCAGAGTGTTCCTTACAATACCACTACCAATCTGCGGAGAGGTCATTTAGCAAACTAAAGTTGATGAACAATTAGGGGTGGGCGGTATAAACGGTACACCGGTAGAAATTTGCGCCACGGTATAGATTTGGCTATACCGTTTGTACCGGTAGACAATCGGTTTTGACAAATACATAGAGCGCGCAAGCGTCATTCCTTAGCATCGCCTGATGGACAGGTTACTAAGTGCTTTTATTTTGAAGTGCAACTTCAGAGGCAGATGAAGAACTCGTTCGAAAGAAGGAGGAGGCTTGAGGGAGGCGCTGGAGTCGTGGGGATTAAAAGAAGAACGACAAGTTTGTATGACCACAAAAAAGAGCATCCAATAAAAATGCTCTTAAAATATTAAATTTGTCCTATTATACTAAAGGAATAACACATAAGCTAACTAATAGTTAATTAATAATAACCTAACTCCAGGCAAAACTTACTATCCCAGAGTATTGTACTCTTTTTAAAGCATGTTCTATTGAAATTATGAAAATAATTATATACCGCAATATATATATCGTTACCATCCAAAATTTGAAATATACCGTGATATAAATTTTAGGCCATACCGCCCAGCCCTACATACAGCTCAGCCAGTTACAGGCAAACAGTGAGGACCTTGAATGAGCAGTGATTGTGTCACAACCTCTCGATAACCTCAGCCCTGACTAACAGCAGGATCTGCTGCGGATAATATTCCGAGAAAAAACTCAGAATTTCCGAGATTAAAGTCGTGAATTTACAACAATAAAAGTCAGATATGTTCTGAGATTATAAAGTCACAAATTTACGAGAAAAAAACTTGGAAAAATTGTGTTTTTTTGTCAAGGAACAACATCGCTTCACTTTGCAAGATTGGATCAACCTCATCACACCACAGATGCCACCGGGCAAGCTTGCTTTGTTCCATATTGCATTTTCTTTTTTCTAATCTTGTTCACCGCTGTTCACAGGGAATGCTAACATGCACACATTAGTGGGGAGGTGCAATAGTATGGAACATGGCTGCATCAAGTAAGTTTACCTATAGCGAAATTAATGAAGTTGGTAGGTTATGGTTCATTTAGTGAGTAACGCGCGTCAAGATAACCAGCTTGCGGGTCCTATGCTAGCTAGATTGTTTGCCTCGTTGCAAAGTACATGAGAAAGGAGTCAAGTAGCTAACCTCCCAGCTAACAGTTGTTTTGTTTTTTTAGCAAAACTCTTTAGGTGACGTTAACGTTCCTGTAAACTTCTGTAAATTCACAGCTGAGTGAATGCAAGCAGCTGCGTTATCAGTATCTCTGGGTCCAAGGTTGCTGGTTCCCGGGCCCGGCTGTATACGAACCAGCTAGGTCCAAGGGTAAGGTGAATTGTTGTGGTAGGATAATAATGAAGAAGAGGGGCCCATGTTCAACATTAGGGGAGGGGTGGGGTAGTGAAATCACTGTCCCCTTCCAGCATGGCCAAGGGGGGATACAAGTTAAGTTGCAATGCGCTAATTGGACGCGGAGGATTGTGGGTTGAGCCCAAAAAGTAGAGTACCTAGCTGCAGACGTTATAGTTGACAAACTTTATGGAGACGGCATAGCCAACAATAATGAGCTAACTTTGCGTCACATAACGCTATATACCACACAAGTGAGTGCTATTTTTTTTCCACTGATTATCATAAGGCACTATAGCAGACTGTTTTGGATGGTTATTGCAATGTATTTTCCATCCACAGTCAAAGTCTGGATCATCAGTCCAGCGTGGGGCTTAGAGAGCTGTGGAGACCATGAGGACCACCCTTGGTGTGGATGATATCTGGGTTGTTCTGAGGTGAAGAATCAGAATCAGAAACAGGTTTATTGCCAAATATATTTTCACATACAAGGAATTTGTTTTGGTGTTTGGTGCATAACAAATAACAAAAAACATAGCAAGAGTGGAATAAAAACAAGAACAAGAATATAAGCAAGTTGTCAGGCCTGGACTAAAAGGAGGACTCAGATGCAGAGTATGAGCAGAAAATGCAGGCTTTAATTCCGAAAATAACTTCTCTTAAAGAGAGGACAACTGAAAATCACTCCAAAGGGAGGCAAGAAAACGGCTAAGAACAAAACTAAACTTCCAGACAGGGCTGGCAAAACTACAACAAAAATCACTCTTCTTAAGAGGAATCAAGGAAGACAGAGCTGGCAAAAATACAACAAAAATCACTCTTCTTAAGAGGAATCGAAAAATACAGACGTGAACACTTGGCTTGGATCGGTAACAGACTGTGGTCATAAGGCTGGGGTACAACGGGTGAACGAAATACTCTGGCACAGGACAAAGGGAGACGCAGACTATAAGACACATGAGGGTAATGGGTAACAGGTGGAAACAATCAGGGATCAGGGGAGACGTCAGACTGGTGACACATGAGGAAGGGCAAGTGACCTGAAATGAGAGGAGAGTTACTTTTCAAAATAAAACAGGAAATTCACGAGACAAAACTCCAAGACAAGACACCCCTCACCGCGGTGTGACACAAGTACTGTAAAGGCAAAGCTAAAGAATGCAATATAAAATAGAGAAATTCACACTAAATATATGAAAAGAGATAAGAAAATAATAATAGAATAAGAAAGAATATGTGCCATATATATGCAATGTGCAAATGTATGTGCAAATTTGTGTGTTAATGAACCTTCTCTGACCACTTCCTACCAGTAAGAGCAGTACCAGATGTCCTCCTCATCCACTGTAGTTGAATGACCTGAGGAGGTTACTGGCATCCAGCTCGGACCTGCATCACCTGCATGTCATCACTGCCCTTCACACTGCATTACCTGTCGCACCCAGCGATGCAGGTGGAACAGCTGCTGCCAGTCCGGGGAAGACAGACAAGGCCTGCAGGTTTGTGAACAGTGTTATGGCTACATTTCTTCATTGTTTAAGTGGCAGCTTTGTACATCTCCATCACATAAGGTTTGGGTATTTTTGTGTGATGAAATTTATTTCATCCCCACAGTAAACAGTATTTTTACACAGTATTGCTAAGTGCCTTAAAGCCCAACTCCAACAATGGTGAAGTGTCCATGCCTGACATTTTCACCATTGTTGAAGTCGACCTTTACAGGATTTTTGTTTTGTTAAGTCCATCACCTGGCCAAGACTGTCATAATTTATGTGATGGCTGATAGATTTTAATGTTTTTATTGAAAATAACACTTGTAGCCATATCAGTGTTCAACTTTACCATCTGTGCCTTTCCTAATATCTTCTCCCTTTCTACCCCAGCCTCTAGTTTCCACCCCAGCCTCTAGTACTTATATGGACTGCAGCACTGGCTTTTTAAACTACGCATTACATATAAAAGTAATGTTACTATTTCTATACTGTGTGTTATCATGTCAACTATTTTCATGTCTCTCTGACTCCCGCTGTTGCAGGTTGGTGGGAGTTGCTGCCCTGCTGCTGCTGCACAGCTGCTGCCTATCGCAATCACACCATCATCCCCTATTTAAGCCCTGCTTTCCCCATTGTTTGTTGCTAGTTCATCGTGTTATGTCCATAGCCACTACTCTACTAGCTAGCTGTACTATCAGTTGTAGATGCTCAGATCTGTGCTACCTGCTGTAGCTTCTTTATATTCCCTATCACTAGTAAACTGTTTGGTCTACCCTCGTCTCCTGCCTTGTGTCTGGTCCTGGGTTCACTGGTTCAGTCACTGACAATTCCTATTTGTGATGAAGCACTGAAAGCTTACTACCTCATTTCAGTATGTAAATTTGTCTTAGGATAATTAAGCTCACCTTGACCTTGGTCCACCTCTGTGTATTGATAGATCCTAAAATATTTTTACTATTTGTAATGTGCAATAAAGAAATTTATTAAATTGTTGCTCTAAGTCAGTTTTAAGTCAGATTTCTCTTATGGCACATATCCAGAACTAAGTTTAATATCAATATGTACAATCAAATCACAGGAAGACATTAATGGCATTTTTGTTTGTCAGAATGTAGATTATTCATTAAAAGGCCATATTCAATGTCATCTTATACTTATCTTATACTTCTTGCATACATAACTCATAGTATATATTATAAATTGCCCCTTAACATTAACAACCAAGGATCAGAAGAGAGATATAAAGTTTGTTTTTCCTGACTTGTCACATGTACGTATCAAATATATTGAACATATATACATTTAACAAGGTATGTGGCAAATCTGCAAAACCAGCTAAGAGTGGTCAGTTTATTGAAAATGTTCTCATTTCTGTTTAATCTCACTGTTTATTTTAAATTCAGCCTGATGACAAAAACATTACCAATGGCTCATATTTATTGCATTCTTCAACAAAATATAATTTCTACGCAGCTATTAATAAAACTATTAAAACTCAGCTTTAATATACTGACATAGGATATTTCCATATGACATTATCATTTAAGAGTAAAGATTCAGATGGTAACAACAGTTCACTATTCTATTACAGGGGACATTATGCTCCCAGGTGAACATCTAATTGGCCAGTTCCAGATGTTTCCTAACATTCCTAATGTCTAGCCCTGTTAATCTCAAACTGGAAAGTAATTTTCACTTGTGTGAACTAGTGCACTGGGGTTGTTTCATCCTTGAACTCCAGCCTGCTAGTTTTCTTTTTTAAACTGTATTTGTAAAAATATGCAATCACACATCAGTTATAGCACAAAAGAAGATCCTATACAGGAAAAAGTTGAAGCTATAACTAAATTGGAGAGATCCTTCAATGATAAACATAAACTACTACTGTAAACTGTGGGTTTGTCTTTGCATCAGAAAAGCTGAACTGTAAGTTTATTGTAGCATCATCTTCATAAGTCTTTTGAGAATGTAGGATGATGTCCATGTGGTCTCCCTTCTCCACAACCAGATGGATGGCACCAAACACGCTGCTCAATACATCAGGTTTTCCTCATGTGGTCATTCAATTTTCACTGTGTGGATACCTTTCCTGTTAAAGTAAGACACATCTTAAGGTTTGAGAACCACTGTCATACAGTTTGTTTCCATATTTCCTATGACAAGAGTTTTACCTTCCTCGCACCTCACCCTTATCACTAAGTGCTATCATCTTCCAGCAAACAATAAAATTCATCAAAATCATACTCCTGTATATAAAATATTCAAGCTCCTTGTGTAGTTAATCTGTACTTTGCTCATTATGAATCCAAGCCCACCAACTAGCCTTTATGCCAACAACACCCTGTGGTTAAGTGCTTGCAAAGCACTATATTGTTATTCCTAGGCTTTTTATTCTTCTACCCGACAAGAAGAAGACCAACTTCCGCTGCTGAGGTCACGTGATTTTCTGTCAACTGCGGAGGTGCCCCTTTCGGAGGTCCGCAATTTTGTCTGCAGCTAGGTACTCTACTTTTTGGGCTCAACCCACAACCCTCCGCGTCCAACTAGCGCATTGCAACTTCACTTGTATCCTCCTTGGCCATGCTGGAAGGGGATGGTGATTTCACTACCCCACCCCTCCCCTAATGTTGAACATGGGCCCCCCTTCTTCATTATTATCCTACCACAACAATTCACTTTACCCTTGGACCTAGCTGGTTCGTATGCAGCCAGGCCCGGGAACCATACTACTACTAACTTCTACTACTGACTTCTGCTACTATTACCCCCTGTGGCAACTTGCCACTGTACCGGGGCCGTGACAGACAGAGACCAACCAGGGAGAGCAGAGTTAATGGCCAGCGGGCCGTTTTATTAACACCATCCCAATAAACCCGGCCCGATGTTGACGGCAGTTGGCGCCATCTCCCTCCGCCGAC
>CABFOQ010048444.1:6310-21463 GCA_900660455.1 Gephyroberyx darwinii | reverse complement strand
CGTACCTGCTTTGTCTACCTCACTTTGTAAATATCTCTATTATTACTCTTATTGTATTTCAATTTGCACCTTATTCTGTTTGATACTTAGTTATTTACTTTATTTACTTTATTTACTTATTGTATTACTGTATTATTACCTTTTTACTTATTTGACTTATTTTTACTGTGTAAAGTTGAGTTGACATGGAGGACAAGAATGTCACTACTGGTAATGATGTTGCATTGTTATCTAGTATGTGACAATAAACTTGAAACACAGAGCTGACAAACTAATCTATTTATATCAAAGTCTCTATTCCCTGTGCTGGTCCTCACCACATCCAGTCTTGGGAGAATGATTTTACTCTACTGTGCCGGTTTCTGGTAATACCACCAAGTAGTAGTAGTCAAATGTTAACATGAACTAAATTAGCCTGCTGGCTAGTTAGCTAGCTAACAGTTTGTTCAAGTTAACTGAGCTGACTCTTCTCAAGCTACAACTCAGAGTGTTTTGGAGTAGAGACTAGGGCTGAAGACAAGACAAGGAACTTATATTACTGAATTGACCTACATCCACACCACAACAATCTTTTTCAGGTATCTTTTTCTAGCCTGGTTGTTAAATATTTAGCCATTATTTGCACATAGTCAGCTCTCTAATGGACCTCAATGATGGAGCCAGCTGTGGTTCCTACCAGATTTCTGCTTCTCATCACCATCACCTAGAAATAGAGTTTGAAAATGGCAGAGTGACATTTTGTTCTCAACAAGAGATTACAGGAGTCGGAGGCGTTTCAATATCTCCCCCCACACTAAAACTCTTGCGTTAGCATAAACAATCTGAAACTCTACTTTTAAATAGGTTGAAAGAACTAAGCTTGTCAGAGTAATGGCAAAAGCAAATATGGCAGTCTGCTTTGAAAAAGTGCTGACACACTTTGAATTTTGCTGTGAAAGGCTTTGATCTGAGAGCGAACAGCGGTACCACTGAAAACAACCTCCAAAAACAGTTTCACGTTTCAACATTTTATAAAAAGTACCATTGAATTATTAAATACATAATTGTCTGTTCCTCTCATTTCTGGCTTTACGCATCACACACACACACACACACACACACACACATACACACACCTCAAATGACACTCCGGTCCCGGGAATCAACACACTACGATTTTTTTGAAGTCATTAGGCACCAAAGTGGCATTCATAACCAAATTTCCAAGAGGGAAATGCTCATAGAAAGTTTACGGGGAGAAAAGAACCATGATGCATCCATTTCAGTCGTTTTCATCGGATCTGAAGGTCAAATTTGGTCAAATTCTGGTCAATCTTGTAGTGCTATACCCTTAGTGTACCCTTAACAGTTCAAGGATTTAGAGACAGAATGCAAAGATACAGTACTAGCCTTAGGATTGTATTGCTACAGGCCTTGCATTAAAAAGATGCAGTATGGAAGATTTTTAAACTTCAGAAAAGTTATCATGAGCTGAGACGGATCAACCGATGAAACGTCTCAGAAAAACCTCCACAATATGGTATTTAGCTCAGACACCAACAAAAAGAAGAAGCTTGAATGGCAGAAATCTCACCCAGAGGCAAGGATGGTTGTCCAACTCGGAGGCTTACAAACAGCATATTTAATCTTTGATATTAACTAAAGCAGTACATCTAAAGCACGTCATTTGGGCTCAGAAGGCAAAGAACAAGGCAGATATATCATGAAGACGGTGATGAAGATTAATAAGTAGCATAATAGAAAACAAATGAGTACATTTACACTCCGGTGGTGTAATGGCACTTAACTAACCCAGAGACTGCTGCAGATCTTCCTACCTTGGTCCGTGAATCACTCTTTCACCGAGTGGTTGGGAATACAATTTGATGTCATTTATGTCCTAAAAGCACAACATTTCCATTTTTCTCTGTATTTAACAGCGGACATATATATATATATATGTGGTATATATTTTTTTGCTTACCCTGTTTTATGGAACACCAGTTTTTCTTAATTCCTGAAAATGTTGGCTCTTTGGAGATACAAGGTTACAGGGAGACGGTAATGGCACTGATAGTTTGACCAGAGGGACATTTACGTTGATTTTCCTTCAATTGTACACTACCTAGTGGATTTCCATGGAAGGTGCATTTCATCATGTTTTGCTGACAAGGGTTTCTCCTTGGTTATGATCCATCTTACACTGATATTATCCATAATATTGCTTTTACTTATGCTGGCTGATGTTAATGCAATGGCTCTGTAATCCGCTTAAAGGGTATCTGTCAGAAAGTCAAATTTAAGCCTCTTTAAGACATTTTTAATACTACCTGAAATTGAATTTAAGACTAATTCAATACCCCAAACAACAGAAACAAAAAGCGATCAAAAGTAGCCTGTTTCTGATTTAACATAGCTAATGAATGTTGTGAAACTATAAATGGTCAGTGTAAGAAAAAGGACATAGGAAATAGGAAAGCAGATAGGATGCATATAGTACTGCTAACCTTGTCCTGTATTAATCTAAGAGTGGACATGCAGCGCAAAGAAACCTGTCATTGCAATATGGATAAAATAATGCCTCCAATAACTGTATTTAAGATATTAAAAACTTTTTAAGGCCTTAATTTTAAGACTTTTTCAGACTTTCTGAGGATCCACAGATACCCTGTGTTAGGAGGATTATAAGACCATTTCTTCCAACATATACTACACCAGTTAACAGAGAAAAATAGAAAAAAAAAAACAAGTACACTGTACTTGTACTTACACTGTACTTACAGTACACTGCATTAAGAGAATGGAATATTGCAAAAGAAAACAAGACAAGTTATTTTTTTAAAAATCAAAATTAAAAACTAAATATTTTAAGTTTGGCTATTTAGACCACATGATTAGGCAGTCATGATTTTACACAGGAAGTAAAAATAACCAATCTCAACTGGTCATTGCCATGGCAACAGGGTGTTGACAACCGTTCAGTGGCATCGCATGAAGATACAGACACACGCGCACACACACACACAGACACAGACACACACACACACACACACGATATGACACGATTTGGACCACCCTGCTTAACCTCTGAACACTTTACAAAAGCAAAATCACATAAAAAATAAACTGAGTGGCAATCTATCAGTCCATTAAAACATTAATTTCACCTTAGTATGCAATGCCTCTGCTTAAAGCCTGCACCACAACACTTTCCATACAAAGGATAATGCTAAAACCTTACGTCGGACTACACAGAAAGGAATTATCCAGCCGATTCTTTGCGGTTTCAGCTATCAACACAATGTCATCAGCATAGAAACACATACTGTGGTGTATTCAAAACAGAAAAACATTTGGCCATAAAAAAAAGAAAGCCCACGTTGCCGTTTGCTTTTTGGACAAAATTCTCATCGTACCCTGATTTCACTCTCCTCAGTTGTGCCACCAGAACTAAGACCCGATTAGTCAGTGGTGTGTACCGTACTGGGTTTTTAATTGGCCAATTATTAATCTGTCGACTCACTCAGGGTAGCAGTTACAGTTCATCCTTTAATTCCCAGACTTTAGGGTGAAACCTTTCTTCAACGCTGACTTCAAATTAGATTTCCTGGTATACTTCCTAGTGTGGGGACGGCCAAACTGACCCCAGATCACCATTAGGAGCAAATTCACCCCTCGTCAAGAGTTCATAGACTTTGCTTCAGCCCTATTAGGAGAGAATAATGTGGTCCCCTGCAGTCTCTCTGATCCATGTTGTTGATGTTAAGGGCGTTGTACATAAGGTCCCAATAGGGCTGAGTGGTAAAAAGGAAATATTTGGTAATGTCATATTACTTCAGAGTCAGTAATCTCTTCAATTATCCCCCAAAACAAACTTAAATTCCTTATATGGTCATCAACATCCTTTAAAGCCCCATGACACCTCCTCCTTCAGTCGTTATATGGTAAAAGAAAATCTTGTGGATAACAGTGGTGTAGTAGGGGCCATACAATTGAACAGAGTACACATCTGACAACCTATCAGACTCATTACCACTGGAAAATCACCCCTTGAATTCACTTAATGTCATAGCCATATTACAGTGGTCATTTTGCATCCCTCCTCACTATTCGATCAGGGATGCCAAATGGCTTCAGTGGAAGTACACCATTAAACTGTAGTAGATCAGACCACTTCAGTTACCACAACTACACCACTGTCACATCACTCATGGGGTTGCTTAAACACCTTTGTCTAAAATCTCCATTTCTTGGATGGTCAACAATATCCTGTAGAGTCCCATAGCTCCTCCCCCTTCAGTCCTTATATGGTCAATAGCTCTCTGTGGCGTCCGTATCCACTTCCACTTCAGTCTTTACATGGTCACACATTCTGTGCAGTCCTTGAGTCCCGCCTCTTTTGAGTCCTTATATGGAAAACAACATCCTGCATAGCCATTAGCTCCTCCCCCTCCCATATGTGCTTTCTGGTGAGAGGTCAGAGGTCGGTGACCTTGTTCTCCAGGGCAGCAGCGATCTGTTGCAGCCGTAGGGTGAGCTGTTTACTCTGGGCTGCCGGATCCTCGTCCAACGACTGGATGATCTGAGGGAGACAATACCACAACATTTAAAATGCACAGTAAATTACTGGCAGCACAATTTTACAGGAATTACTGTAATTTTTATAGTACATTTACAGCAAATCACTGCAAAGAGTTACTGTAATCATGAAATATAGAACAATTCTGTAATTATCTGATTTTTCAGTAAATCACTGGCACCATGGTTGTCAGCTGGTTATTGTAAGGTTCAACTTATTTTTGATCAGGTTTCTGAAGGCTGATACAGATTACGATATCTTTGGATTGAAGCTGCTGATAGCCAGGATTTTGTGACAATATTCAATGTCATTAAATTTGACAATTTTCATGCAAAAAAAAATCCCCCAAATTAAAAGTTTTGAGTGTTGCTCCCTACAGAATCCCATTTTCCCCCCTTATCCAATGCATCCTGCCTGTATGAAAGAGTTACCTACCCCATCGTAGTACTTGCTGGCGTACTGGTAGAGCTGATGTAAGGCCACCTGGGTGTTAAGCTTGTCTGTGTGTTGCTGCAGAGCAGAGACATGGTTGACAGTTAGTTCAAATCCTCAATGGGAGACAGCTGTTTCCATTCGACTGTCACGCAAATCTTACACATTTTTCTTTTTGAGTGAATTAGGTGCATTTCCATCAGCTGGTTGAAGCAAATACCGTAAAACTTCCAATAATGGCCCCCTTTATTTGCCTCTACCAGACAGAGTACAGGGCCTTTATTATAACAATAATAATGACTGGCTGAAATGAGTTTACGCCAGTACCGTTATCCAGAGATATTTTACTAGTTTTAATGATATTTTAGGCTACTAACATGAATTTGGACTCCTTCCTGGCAAATGTCTGCCATATGTTGTTCGGGACCGACTATTTACATATACACACAACCCCCCCTGGTAATTGTTAGAGACATAACACTATGTGACCCCTGGTCTTTATTGGAAGTTTTACAGTTATGTGGCTTTCTGAACATCAAAATCCCCACATCCACCAGAAAATTGCCCAATGCTGATCAATTCTTAAAAGAGTCAAATTGCTCTTTAGTGTCAGCTAATGGCCATATTAGATGCAAATCAGTAGATATTTTACAAAACTAAATCATTATCATCATCAGTTACTTGGCAAATTTGTTTCCATCAGTATTTATTGTAGAATTTCTTAATCAGCAAAAACATTTTCCACTTCAAAAGAGCATAAAACCCCCCCAACCTTTTACCTTTTTATTGAATTTTTCCATTTCCAATATCTAATTGTATACATCATAATTTGCGTGAAAACACTTCAATAACACACACACATAAACACACTCTAGTTAGTTCGTACCCTGGACACCTCAGCGAGATGTGTATTCATGTCCTGGTCGCTGACTGGAACCATCTGCCTGATGCCCTTGTAATAACTGAGGAGAAACACACACACACACACACGCACACGCACACACACACGCACACACACAGTTAAAGAGTCTAATTATGCTGCATGAAGACAAACACTGTTTTCTGCTCTTATAGCCGTTAATGCGTGGAATGAGAGCAAAGCTTAATTGGAGGGAAATTCAGGACTACACAGTACTTGAACTGAACCAGTGACAAGAGTGAATTTAAAAAATACAATAAAAAATAAATAAATATATATACACACACAAATGATGTAGTTTAGCTTTCTGTAAAGTCATAGAAGTCTTGTTGTTGCTCTGGTTCTGGTTCAGTTCCACCATCTGCCTCATTTCTACACAATTACCACGATATCAAAGGTCAAATGACAAGTAGTTGCCTTTTGAAATATTTGTATGATATATGTGGTAAAGCGAAGGTTTTTTACGAGCCGCGTCTCCACACCTAGACACTTCCTGTACGTGTGTGTGGCCTTCTGTAGACCTGGAAATGAGTCAGGTGTGCATTTTACCCATGATGCAGAGGCTCTGCAGGTTTTGCAGTTCCTGACAACCATCTGGCACCATGACAAGTATTATATTTTTATTTTGCACATGCTCATAATGCTCTACATTGTAATTAATATATTTCTAACTAACATGTTCTTGACCCGCTTTAAACTGAATTAATTTTACCGTTTTATCTAATCTATTCAGTCCTGCATGTTGAACGTTTTTACTATTATCTGTTTTGTTTGTTTGAACGAGATTACATGCCATGTTACTATTTAACCATCTCTTGGCCCGACTGGACCCACATGGAGCTACAATAAATGACCGAAACACCTCCAGGGTTTTAGGGCAGCAGCGTGATGTCCCATTCATGTTTCTATTTATTCAGTGAAGCAAACTTACTCGTCCACCATCTTCTTGTAAGTGGAAATCTCCTTTGCATAGAGCAGCTTGTTACTGGGAGACTCCTATAGAGACAGAAAGGAGGGGAAAGATGAGTTAGAGAGCAGCTTTGGCAAGATTTTAAGTTTCTTTTGTAACACTACAAGGCTTCTCCAGGGCCATACACTCTCTGGCTGCTGTTTTTCCACTGTACTAGAGAGCCTCTATTACAGAAACCCGTAGACAATCAATACTGAATTTCGAGGCATGTAAGAGTTGTAAGAGTTTCTGTCCCCACTGTGCCAGATAAAACGTCTTGATGTTGAATAAAGCATTAAAACGATACTGAAGAGTTTCGATTAGAGCTTAAAGTTTACATGAAGAGCGTTTTTGTGAACTCACTCTGCTGAGTTTGTGCTCGGTCTTGGTGCAGGCGTCCATGAAGGTCTGAGAGATGACATGCAGCGAAGCGTCCACCACCTCCGTCACGTGGACGTCAAAGATGAAGTGGGGGTTCCTCAGGATGTTCACCCAGTACCGCAGGGGCAAGCTGTGGAGGATATTCATACAGAGCACAAAACATTAGGACCGCCTCCTCTTTCCTTGAAACAGGCTGAGCAGGTGGAGCAAAGTACTTTTATTTTCTATCAAAGTAGAAATTCAATAAAATGTGTGTGAAAGTAGTGCGTCGGTGTGAGAGGCTGACAGAAAGAACGGAGTCCGACAGGAGACGGAGGAGTCGAGTCGGACTCCGTCTCCTGTCGGACTCCATTGTTTCCGTCAGCCTCTCACACTGACGCACCCTCGCTCACACACTCACACACAGGTTAAAAGGCTTGGCTGCAATCAGCCTTAAGTGGCCGCGGCCATGCTGGGTCCAGGCAGAACCACTGACTGGACTCTCAGCTGGACCCACCTACGCCTCCCCCGGTCTGCCACATGAAATATTAGTCTAATTTTATAGCTGCATCAAAAGATAAATTAGAAATTACTGTACGTGTTCATACGTCGGAAGGCCTTAGATCATGTTAGATCATGTTAGATCATGATCATGTTAGATCATGTTAGATCTTGAAAGACTTTTCCAGACTTTTAGGGACCTGTGGACACCCAGCTTCTCCTCCCTTTGAAGCGAACACTTCTCCTCACCTCCCATCCTTTCATCTGTCCCTGACCACAGAAACCTCCTCTCTACCTCCATCGATCATAACCCTTGTCAATAATTCACCGGTACCAATGAATATTTCATAGTCTAACTGAGTGTGTGTGTGTGTGTGTGTGTTATATGATTGACAGGCTCAGCTCAAGGCTTTTTGAAGCGGTGGTTATGAGGACCGAGAGTTTGTGCGAACAATCTCTCCCTCTCTCCCCTGTCATCTGTCTCTTCTTCGGCAGTATCTCTCTTCTTCATTCCCCTGTCATCATTTATCTGTCTCGTTAACAGCCTGCCAATTAAATCAGGCTTTTATGTGGTCGGTTGCCTGGTTCGGCTACATAATTACTCTCCAGTTCAGTTGATGCTCCTAGGGATATCACACACACACTCAGCATGAGCAGCCCTATAATTATGTTTCTTAGCAGGCTGGATATCCGACCGAGATCCAGTTTTTAAGAGCAAATGTTTGAAGTTAAGCTAGAATAAATACACACACAGACACACACACTAGGATTAGACCGATTTATCAGGCCGACATCAGGCTTTTATTAAACATCTGATATGATATGATGCAGTTTGTGTCCCAGTTTTGGTGTCCCATGGTCTAAATACCGTTTCAGAGGCTTTTCCACTTTGGCAAGAATAAAAGTTTTTTTCAGTGGCAGGAAAACGGCCAAATTTTAAGATACAATTTAAAAACTAAAATATCTATCTGTGTATCAGCAGATTCAATCAAAACCTTGGCCTTGACAAATCCGTATCAATCGAATTCTAATAAACTAAATTTCTCAGACATGCAATGCTATAAGATCTTACTGATTTCACACAGAAAAAACACGATGCAATCTCGTCTCCTTTTCATCTACATACACAAATGGAGATGCAACTCAGTGTGAGGAAGGTGGTCTTAATATTTTGCACACTAAGGGCTGTATTAACTAACTACTTACTACCGAGCACCTCATTTATTAATTAAGACCACTTACACAATGAAAGGCAGTTGCAATTTTCCAATTAGAGTAGCGCTGCTCTTAAAGCAACAGAGCGCCTCAACCAGACACACTCTGTTAGTTATTTATTCTCATTCTCTTCCTTATTTTATCTTTGCCTGCCTTTGAACAAGTACTACCATTCCTGGGAGTTCTCTAGTTCAATAATCTCCTCCATTTTTGTGCTATTGCCTCAAAATACATATTAACTGGTTCATCCAAGGCGCTAATGGTCTGGGAGCTGTCTGCCCCACAGCATGCACAGGTCAGTACATCAGAAACCAACTGCATTAGCGCCACAGCAAACACTTTGTAAAGCCCTAATTGGAGATTTGCTATGGATATTAGGGTTAGACTGATACACGGGGCTGATATTGACATTTTATTACAATAATGTTATTGAACAATTGAATTACTTCCTAATGTATCCCAGAGTTCCCCTAACATTGGATCGGTAGGTTAAAGAGGATGGAGAGTCCTTCAAAAACACAAACTGGTCAACCCCAATTGATAAGAGACTACTTTTTAATGGTGTGTGTGTGTGTGTGTGTGTGTGACGTACCTGTTAGTTTTCCAGATGTGTAGAGTCTCTTCTTCTACATTGTCGTGTCTCAGCGCCTGTTCATCCAGGAAGTCAAAGAAGTATTTGACAGCAGGAGGGACGGCAGCGCTGGAGCATAAAACACTCCGGAAGAAATCATCCACAAACTGCTGCAGCGTGCCCTGTACGACGCACACACACACACACACACACACACCACAAGGAAAAGGTCATTACGGTCTAGTTTATGTGTTAACTTAACACAAGCCTGTCGCAAACTGCTCGCCATGGTCTTTTCTTCACCACCTCTTTATCGTTCACCTCCTCTTACTGAGTTCAACTGCCTCCTCTTTGTAAACGCTACTGTTTCAGTTTCCTGTGATTTCATTTTTGTTATCAGCAATGAAACAATTGTCTTTCTGCAAACCAGAGTTATCATTTATCCATATAGCTCCAATTCATTCAACCTGATGACAGCTTGCCATTTCTAATTCAGACCAGAGATGTTGAATCAAAGTCTCAGTAGGTTTTGCAAAACTACAAACACATTTTTCATGCAGAAACTAGATCAGACAACTCAAGGCCTTATAAGGTATTTCAGTGGTTTAGTCTCTCCTTTGGCGCTCAGTGCTGTGGTGTTTCTGCACTTCCCAGAGATCACCTGTCAATCAAACAAACATCTACTAATGTCGACATCCTTACAGGCAGACTTTACAAGCAGTAGCCTAGTGGCAATCGCTTTGGTCATAGCCTTCTTCATCTCTCACACACACACACACACACCCACACACACTCTGTCGTACCTTCACGGACAGCAGCCTGGTCAGGTAGATCTCAGTGATAGCTTTGGTCATTGCCTTGTCCTTCATGCTGCCTCTCTTTGACTTGACTTCATCGATCTCATCGGTCGGTCTCACCAGATGGAAGGTGTTGTCATCCTCCAACAGGGCATTCTCTATGGGAGAGAGAGAGAGAGAGGGAGAGAGAGAGAGGGAGAGAGAGAGAGAGGGAGAGAGAGAGATGGAGATTTCAAAATAAGGTGGGTGACAGAAAATCGATAAACCAATACATCATGGTTTTATTTTCTCTGATTCAGAATCTATTCTGTAAATCCTGATGTAACCGCCATCGTTTGATAGCAGAGCAGAAAAGCAGAGGAGCGCTTTTACTTTGATAAAGACTTCTGCTCCAGTAGATGGCGCTATAACTGTATCATATTGTACATGTAAGTGAGGTCCTTGACAATACCCAGTCCCATTTCAAATAAGTGCTGGTGTTGCCTAGAGCTGTCATGGCGTGAACGTACTCTCTTCATGGCTGTCTTGGTACTGGTGGAATGCCTGCTGTGTGTAGAGCACTTTGGACAGGACCAACGTGGCATTATCCCGAACCTGGAACACACACACACACACACACACACATTTTTTATTACATTTTAGTGTTACATTATCCAGCTGTTACTGTTGCTTCAGGGCCTCGTCAGGAAACCACAGCCGATTCCTGGTAATTGCAACAGGAACATGGAGTGTTAAATCGTGTCGGTCCTCATGTAATGTGGCTCACGTGGCCGGTGCTTTCTCTCCTCGATGGTCCAGGGGGTTTCAGCTCTGTTCTGGTGCAGGTGAAAAGGTCTGGCTGAGGCCAATCAATGTACGATGTCAAATGTACGAAACATATGAACGCACAATTTGCACATATATATATATATATATATATATATATATGGCACATATTGTTTTTATTCTATTGTTATTATTTTTCTTATTTCTTATATCTTTTCATATATTTTAGTGTGATTTTTTCTTTATTTTCTATTTTCTATTGTATACTTGACCTTTGCCTTTACAGTACTTGCTTTTATTCTTGTTTTGTTTTTTATTCTTCTCTCGATATGTTTATTGTTTATTGTTATTGTTTATTGTTATGCACCAATCACCAAGACAACTTCCTTGTATGTGAAAACATATTTGGCAATAAACCTGTTTCTGATTCTGAAATGAAAATCACATGAAACATATATTCCTTTAACAAATCACAGCATGTTGGATCCTGACTAAAGAGATTAGGTTTGGACCAGTACATCAGGCCGGTCCTTCATTCACACTGTGGTCCAGGAAGTGTGCTCCGCCTCCACAACAGCTGGTGAATATGTTCTCATTAGTTTTATTTCAGATGTTTGACCAGAGAAATCATTCCAGTTTGGTGTGGGAGGATTTTCTTCAACAGCTTCAGGGGTGTCAGTCTGTAAAACCTGCAGTGAAACCTGCCTCACCCTGCCTGAAGGAGCTGCTAAGCCATCTAAAACTATTTCATTATCCTGGGTTTCAGTGGAGAGTTTCAGTGTGACCTAAGTTCTGTTTCAGACTTTTCCACCCTGACAAGAGTAAACTTCTGGAGGAAACGGTGAATACTTCATCTTCAATTAAAAGAATATCAGTATAAGCCTTCAAACACCGATATCGGCTGAACCCTAAAAGGTTACTGGCTATAACAGTAGCAGAACTCACGTTATAATGCGCCAAGGTGTTGAGTCTCCTCCAGCGTCCTTCCTTCTGGGAGGTCAGGTCCAGGTCAGACAGAATCTGCCCTGTGGAACCAGGACGCCACTCTGTGGACGAGGGAGGAAATGCAACTTCTTATTTCTCCTTAAAAAGATCATTTTTATGCCTTTCCTGCTTTATTATATAGTGTTGAGTGGGGAGAGACAGGAGAGACAGGAGAGACAGGAGAGACAGCGGCTAGAGGTTGAATCACTATTGTGTTATATCAGTCAGCAATAGAGAGAAGCACAATTGATTGATTATATGAAAACATTACAGATTATTACTTTAACAGGTTTAATGGGGCATTATATAAATTACAATTTAATTTAGTGGTTCCAAATAAAACCTTGTGTAAATGTATATGTTTATGGGTGCATCTTACCCAGTGCAACACTGTCTACTTTGGGCCTCTGGGAGTATGGCAGATTCCTATAGACCTGGTCAATGATCTTCTCTTTCACCTGTAGAGTAGAAAAATCTCTTAGGTTTAGCAAAATCAACAGTATTGATACACGCCAGAGGGAAAAGACCAATCATTGTAGAGTTCAGATAATATAGTTTTGCAGCGGTGAGGGCACCCTCGGTCTGAACGCCTCGATTTTGTTTTCTACCTTTACTCCCACTCGTTCACAGCTTCAGTTTCTCCAAAGCTAAAAGGAGGAAGTCCTGGCTACATGAGCCTACAGTAACTAGCTAAGACGAAGCTCCCATATGGTGAGAATGTCAGTAACACACCTCGTCAACACAGCGATAACACATTTTGGGTACAAAGTGAGAAACTTAGTGCGCTTTGAAAGAGAAAGAAACACCAACCTGGGAGATGGTGTCACAGTTCAGCACCTTGACCGGCGTCACGTCCGGCCCCTCCCCGTGCACCAACACCTGCAGAGTCTGACAGGACAAACACAGCTGTCAGTCAAACAGATACTAATCCTGATTGGCTCAAGTGGTTAACTGCAATTTAATGCTGCCGTTACGGGAATAACTGTCGGAGCGGTGTGATGGTTCGATGTTCGAACTCATATGAAGGCATCAAGACGCCACGACTGTAGTTTTCTGCAGACTTTGGTTACATAACACATATCACACATGCACTAAGTGATGATACATCTGACTTCATGTTTTACAGCAAACCAAACATTTCAATGTCAACCACAAACTAAAAATCAACCAGGTAGTTGTGTCCTGCCATGTCATTGTAAGTGTTGTGATCACAAAACGACTTGATGAAATCATTCGTCTTGTTTATTTGAAATCAATATATCATCCCCTCCACTTGACTACAGGTATTGGTGGAATCATGGTTCAAACTACTTGGGAGTATTCATCACCTGAAAGAGCAGAACTGGATCTTCTAGTATATGAAGCAGCTATATGTCTTTCATTAAAATTGGATATCAGTCAATCATGTTATGCATTGACTGTAGAAGTGATCAATACTACGCTGCCTATGGGAGGCTCTCACCTTGAATGGACTCTAATGAATTCTGATCAGATTCCACACAAGCATGAACAGGTTTAGATCATCCTGGATTTCAGTGGAGAGTTTCAGTGTCCTGTGAGGGTTTACATTTTTTTCACCCTGGCAAGAAGAATGTTCTGGGGGAAAAACTTTGTAGATAATTTGAAATATAAAAATAATTCTACCGGCCATCAAAACCCTTATCAGTCGACCCCTACTCAGCCAGCGGTGGTGTTGAGTGTCTTTCTTTCTCCTTGTGTACTAAAGAGTCTTTAGACAACAGATGTATCCTATATCGTAGTGTTTGGAGTGTGTATACGCGGTACACTAACCAGTACACAGTACTCCACATCATCCCCGAGCAGTCCTGTATCGTTGAGTGTGTATTTGGCTTTCTTCATCTTGGCGTCCACAGGCCCCTTCTCCACCTGGTGCTTTAAGGCCTTGAACAGCTTGTATAAAGGCTCTCCTGCAGTGTCCTGGAAAAAGACGCTAAGGTTAGACCAAGGTATCGGTCTGCACATTCATGGAGATGATATAAAATCAGGTAGTGGCCGCCCACCTCCGATATGATGGATATGATCAGCATTACACTGGTTGTCTATGTTGTATATTATAAATAAATATAAATTTAAAAAATAAAAACATTTGGTATGAAAATGGTCAAATCTGAACACACTCAATATGGACACAAAATATCAGCTATCGGCAGCTCCAATCCAAAAATACTGACATCTGTATCGGCCTGCAAAATCCCACATCCATGAAACCCTTTTTTCAAAAACAAGCACTTGGTGTAATCATGGCGTCGTATCGCGACACTGTCAGGACTGTCAGACTTGGCGAATGACGCTAGACTGCTGATCAACATTCACAGCAAAAAACAACATTTTTGTCTTGGACAGCCTGAAGATGATAATAGTTCAATTTAAAGATGTGAATGTTGGAACAAAATATCAGCTTCAATCATCAGTCTGCAAAATCCCACATCACTTGAACCCAACACACATACACAACAAAATAACAGGTTAAGTCAGCATGTTGCAGAGAGAAAGAGAAAGATGTTTCTTATTGGAGTCATTATAACCCAAGGTTAGACAGGGACAAGAATAAGAGAAGAAGAAAAATAGAAGAAGACCGGAGGGGAAATAAAAACAGCACAGGAAAAAACACAGGACAGAGAAAGCAAAGGAGAAAATGTGTGTTACCCTGAGGAACTGATAGAGACAGATGGACATCCAATTACACAGCATCCTCTCCACCACCGTCTCCGACCTAGACACACACGCGCACACGCACACGCACACACACACACACGCACAGGAGACAACAAATAGCTGATATTAGGACTGTTTGTTTGTAAAAAAAAACACACACAGCAGAATAAATTGTAATAGCTGCTGCAATAACCCTGATGTCATTCCATAACTTTCCCCAACTAAGTTTGGCCGGTCTGGTTTCCACTCCTGTTCCCATCTATCTGTAAAATCCCCAGACATTCCTGGACTTCCCCAGAAGATATATCAAAATCCCTGACTTTGCCTGTCTGGAATACACCTCTCCAAATCCCACCATATTCCAGAAAGTCCCTGACCAGTGGGAACCCTGCCTGCTAGTCTGTGTGCATGTAGGTTTGTGAATAC
>CABFOQ010048429.1:0-10200 GCA_900660455.1 Gephyroberyx darwinii | reverse complement strand
TGTGTGCGTGTGTGTGTGTGCGTGTGTGTGTGTGTGTGTGTGCGTGCTGACCTGTATAGTGGGTCCAGGCTCCAGAGTGAACGAGCCGTACTCTCTGAAAATAGCCAGAGGGCTGGCCAGCACGGCGCTCAGCACCCAGGTGAGCGCTATCACCCCGAAACACACGTCCTTACGCATCCTGGTCTCCAGGTGGTAGACGATGCACCTGCAACACAGCAGCAACATCTGAGCCGCGACACGACACGACACGGCCGCCATGCAAGATGGGGCCTAGACTTTCATGAGCAAAGATAAAAAGTAATAAAGAGTAATAAACGAGACATTTCCCTCTAAAGCTCTGATCTCTGGATCTCAACGGTGATCAACCTCTACCATCATGGAGCTTCTCCATCTGCTGTTCTCAACACCTGTCAGGTAGGTCTTTCCTGGGAGAAACCCTCTGGAGACAGGAAGTGATGCGTTTCAACAGAAGAAGAACTGGGTAGTTAGCATGAGCAGCGATAGCCACCGTGGCTGAACAGACAAAGAAAAGAGCGCCGCCTACAGAAACTGTTTGATTGACAGGTGAGTCTCTGGGAAGTGCAGTGCAGAAACACCACAGCGATGAGGCTGAGCACCAAAGAGATTTCAAGGATTTCCACTTTACAGGCTAGCAGGGGGAGGTCACGCATCCACGGGGAACCTGGTTTCACAGCACTGGCTTCTTTTTCTCATTTTTTTGAAGACGTGCTGTATTCCCGACGGCGCTCAGAGCCGAGCATGATTTTAACACTCAGGGCACCGAGTGGTAGCAAGTTGAAGACGTCTCAATGAAGAGCGCTGCACTAAAACAGGGTTTAAACAGCCACTTAGCAACAACAGGAAACGAGACGTCTGCCATCATGTAAATAATGAACAGCTTCCCGGTGGACACAGAACCTCATTTTGACAAAGTGACAACACTTCTGCTGCCTGGTTCTTCTCTCTATATATGACGAACTTTTTAGTATTGCTGCAGATACATACTGAGCCAGGACACACATGGTAGAAGAACAGCTCACATTCATTACGAGATGACAGTGAAGACATACTACAGATGTACAGATACTACAGATACTACTATATGGAGCGTAGCCTGCAGAGCTACACTCCAGCTCAGTCAGCTGACTCGCCAGCTGAGCGTACGCTTGCCACTGCAATTGCGTGGCCTATTTAAACCGTCAATCTCACTGCTCATTCTCTGCTGCTGCTCCTCTGTACACGGCGTTGCTGTTCATGCCGATGCCGACGAAGCTCTCACCCCACCACCACCCCAGCATCCACCTGTGGGCTCTGTTCTTAGCCCCCCTAGGGCAGAGTTCCTCAAATCCGGGCCTCGGGGTACTGCTGGTTTTCTCTCCTACCAGGAAGTTCATTGCATTCACCCGGCATCCCAAGTCTTAATCAATCCCTGAGTAGACAGCTAGAGTGGAAACTACCTGGCAGAATAAAAAAACAGCGGTACTCTGGACCTAGAGGCCCGGATTTGAGGACCACTTCCCTAAGGGATTATTGTCGATCGCTGCCTGCCTCACTCGGCTGGCTGAGTGAGCTAAGCAGAGAGCGATGCAACAGGGCCTGACGCCAAACTAAATTGCATTTACATTTTATTCTGATATAAAAATGTCATAATCAATACGTGAGTTGGCTGACAGAAATATACAATATATACAATATACAGTCAACATTTCATAGCTGGCTGAGTGTGAGTTATGACTATAAGCAGAATGTTAAAAGAAAAAGAAGAAACTGAAGTTGTTCTGCAGGTCAAGTTCTCCACCTTTTCCAACGAGTACTGAAGTACTGAAAATGAACGCATCCCTGCAATATGGTGTTTTTCATGGGTGTCTTATGCTGCGTTCAGACAGGCAGCTCATATCCAGCTTCATATCCAGGTTTTTCACATATTTGCTACGAGTCGGATTATTTTGTCAGAGCAGCAAAAAGCCACAAGGAATCTGATTTTTTCAGTTCAGGTTTAAACCACATTTACAGGTGGCTTGAAATGAATCTCTGAAAATACAGCTCAGTCTGACCACTGATCGGCTTTCAAGCGTTTTCTTGTCCCTGTCATTCCCTACGCGACACAAGTAGAGAACAACAAACATGGAGGAGAACCAGCAAAGACAATAGCAAAGCCTGGAGGGGTGAAGAGGGTTTCTTCCTCCTCAACAACATGGCAGAGACCCGCCTCCTAAGTCTCAACTTGAGAAAGCATCATAATATCATGAAATCAGTCAGTGATGGACCTCAGCCTCAGTCATGACATTTCAATCCACAGTCTGGCCCAGTTCTAAACTGACTTGGGTCAGACCTGCTTGTCTTGATCGTTTCAATTCAATATGAAGTGTGGAGTTCCGCAAGGGTCAATTCTTGGTACACTGTTATTCAATGTCTACATGCTCCGTCTTACTTATGTCATATACACGCAATATTTGTTATCATAATTATGCCGATGATATATAACTTTATGTTTGTTGATGTCCCGGAGAGTTCTTCATGTTCTTCAGAATGACAAACTTTTGCGAGAACATTGACAAAACTTATCTCCTCCTCCACAGGTTTCCTCCCCCTTATGTCCTCTCCCCACATCATATAGGTGTAAGCTAGCTAATTAGAGCAGAAATCTAGCAGAAATGTCTGGTGATGAGATAAAATATCAACACACAAAACACTGCATGATGATATTATTTAGTGAGTGGGATTATTTTGAAACTCCCCAACGGATGGGGAGGTTTTGCTCCAGAAAGTGAACATTCAGCTCCCGGGTGAAGTAATAGATGAGTATTGATCAACAACCCAATCAACCCACATATTACGGGCATTTTGTGCTATGGGGCAGAAAAACTCACTTATTGCCTGAGGTGCTTGTTTTATATGCAAGTGCACGGAGAAATCTCACTTCCTCAGACTCTCTGAAGACAAACCCTGGTGTGATTATGGCGGCTATGAGCTGCTAAGGTCGTATTTATTGCACAAGCAGCCCAGCTCTCTATTTACACCAAATGAAGTCAGGTTAACTGAGGTTGTCAGTGTCAGTAAAACTTTTTATTACAAGCAGAAGAGACTACTGTATTATTCTCTCAAAACAAATGGCGTGGCTGCAGCTTAGTCAGCACGCCGGGGCAATAGTCCTGACAAAGACGAGAAAAACTCAACTCATTAAACTTCTTAGATTGCTGCATTGGCTTCCAGTAAGCATTAAAGTTGGCTTTAGGATCCTGCTGCTTGTCTGCAGAGCTCTAAATGGCCTGGCACCACAATGCATTTCAGATTTGCTTACTAGACATGAGCCAACTAGGTCTCTCAGGTCTTCTGGCAATGGTTTGTTGCAAAGATTAAATCAAAATCTGGCAAAGCAGCTTTTCGCAAACACGCACTCGTCTGCTAGAGATGTGCCACAATTGAAACCTCTTTTCAAGCAGGCTTAAAACGTTTTTTTACTCCAAAGTGTTAGCCCTGTTATGAGTGTGTGTGTGTGTGTGTTTACACGTGCAGAAGGTCGAATTATGTAATATAACTGTTGTTTAACTCTAACCTCATTGCTTTACTACTCTTAACACCTACACAACTCTTGAAGCAGCGCCCAACCGAAGCCTAATTGGCCTGCTGGCGCTGAGTGAATCTTCATTGTTGTCCTGTTTCCAAGAGGAGGAGGAGGAGGAGGAGGAGGAGGTGTAGGAGGTGTGTGGAGAACGAGTGTTGCGTTTTGGCATTTAGAGCAGCTTATCGTACAGTGAGGGCAGGTAAGGTCACATCTGTTGGGGGACACACCGATCAAACCCCTGACATACCTTCCTCTCTTCCGCCTTCTGCAGGTGAATCTCTCTTGTGTTACTCTTTCCACCAGTAGGTTTATCAAGAAGAGCGAGCGCCATTTCACATTGAGGCTTTCTACCTGATACTGTTGTCCAGAGCAAGTTACTACTGGGGGTTCAACGTCTTGCTCAAGGGCAGTGTGACAGGACACACAGCTGCTGATAGACAGTAAGGGGAGGTTAAATAACGGTAGAACTATGAGGTGTAAGAACTATGAGCTCCAGTCAGTGACAGAGAAACAAAAATGAACTATACCTTAATAAAAACATAAGACTGCATCTTCATCGTTTTGATGCGACTCACCATGATACTATAAGATTTAAGGTACATTTTTTAAGGTAAAGGTTTTAAGAGTTTTTGCACGTTTCACCCTTAAATATTAAAAGACCATTTCACTTTCCTTGTACAGAAAGATGAACTCAATATTTCCCCAAATGGAATATACAACGTTTTGGAAATTGGATCTTCCTTTCTGATCATTTCAACCTCCAAAAAAAATGAATCGACCAGCCCAAACTTGAACAGTGACCCCTGAAAAAATGACCTACAATCAGATATGTTACAGGTATTCAACATAATGAAGGTGGATATATATTCTATAAGTGTCCTGGGTTGGTTTCAGTTACCACACACACACACACACACACACACACACACACACTAATATGTGGTGCAAATATGCCACCTGTACCGATGCACACATAGCTAAAGGGTCCACATGAATAGAGTAGAAACATGTCAGGGTAGAACCAGTCACACACACACACACACACACACACTAACCCAACCCCATCATTGAATGACCTCAATACAAACAACGTGCATTCAAACAACAAAAAAACAAACAAACATGACAACATGAATGCAGAACGATTGATGGCCCTGTGAAATAGAGCCGGTACGATGCAGAACAGGAAAACAGGACTCTTTATAGCAAACAATAGTGACTGCTGAGTGGGCTGTTGTAATTATGTAGTAATTATGTTGTTTACCAAATTAACTGGCCACAGTACACAACTCTCTGCAAAACTGAAATCATCAAAACATTAGCGCCTTCTACGAGAGTTAAACCAACAAAATCACTTGGTTGACATTTTGCGGTGTGTGTGTATAGGTGTATATGTGCGTGTGTATGTGTGGGTGTTTTCTACCAAATTACAACCCACCGCAAGCTATTACACTGCAGATATCGTCTCTCAATCTAACCTTTGTGTGTGTGTGTGTGTGTTACCTGCTGCTCACATACTCCTCGCTCTCCTTGTCATCTTTCGGCAGTGGTTCTGGAACAACTGATTGGTGCTTCTGCACTATCCTCATACCTCCTGCTTTCACTGGCACACACACATAAGGACACATGCACACAAATGAGTGGATGCACAGGCACTAACGGCTAGTTGTACTGACACACTTGGTTCAGTTGAGCTTACACATAAATGATGCAATAACAGCTACAGGAATACAGAAATCCTCCTATTGATTGATAGCAACATGCACAAGCCATATTGTTGTTTCATAGTGAAGTTGAAAAAACGTTAACACTGCGCTGTCTTTGTTGGACGGATCAATAAAGGTTACCTGCCACACTGGCCGGTAACCTCTGAGATAATAATATAATGCTTCTAGTTGCTGTCCTGTAATATGAATTCTGTTGAACTTCACAATAAATTAGAAACTTGATCCATTGCATCTGAGTAAGCAATTAACACAGTACCTGATTGTATATACAAAATACCATTTTGTATGTACCATTATCAAAACGGTAAGGGTGACATGTTTCTATTAAAAAATGTATATTCATTATTTTGGCTGGTAAAAAGCATTCTTGGCAAGTGATTGATCCAAAAAGTTAATTTCAGACAAGCAAATACATGTTCGTCTTTCTGGGTACTCATCCCTTATGAGAATTATCACTTATAAACCAAATCTGATAAATGTCTGTGATGTAATATTAAAAAAAAAATCACCACTGAATATATCGCTACCGCGAACCTGCCCTACTTTCGAGACTAAAACACATTTACTGATTTCAACTTTTTTATAAATTGCCTGAGAATCTTGGTCTGCAAAATTAAGGAACCAGATCAGATTTATTTGTT
Organism: Gephyroberyx darwinii; assembly: GCA_900660455.1. Lineage (NCBI taxonomy): Eukaryota > Metazoa > Chordata > Actinopteri > Trachichthyiformes > Trachichthyidae > Gephyroberyx > Gephyroberyx darwinii. Next base: position 4,267 of record CABFOQ010048429.1, on the reverse strand, counting down.
CAAAAGAGGATAGAAACGTAGTTATAACAACATATTGGGCAGTAGGGTGGCATAGTCAGTAGGGCGACCGCCCTTCAACTGGCAAGCATCCACTCTGCTCAAGTGTCCTTGAGCAAGGCACTGAACCCTAACAGCTGCAGGTGTGCAGTAACTATCTGACCTTGACCTCTGACCTCCCTGTGGAAGGGTGCAAGAGAAAAGAGAGGTCCTCTACAGGGATCGCTTTTCACATTTTTTACTTTGCTCTAAGTTTGCAAATGCCTGTCACTCGACTACCTTGCCACTTATCGCAGGTTGGGTGCGAGGGCCACTTGTTATCTCGCTGTGCTATCACTACTGCGGGGGCCCAATGCCCTGCCACACTTCCTATGTCCACGTACACCATATCTGGTTTTCTTCAGCACATGCAGCCTACATCCGAAAGACTTCAGCTCATGACCTCCACGTCATTAATGACCGTCCATTTCTCCAGACATAGGCCTTAACTTCGTTCCTAAACATATGGAAGGAAACAGCCCTTGGCGTGACTGCGACGGCTGCACTTTCACTACTGAAGCGTTGTTGAAACATTCCACGTCAATCAGGAAGTAAGGGCATATGGAAATAAGCGAATTCTGCCAGATTACATTGGATACAATCTTGACGATAAAAGACACTCTGTCAATCATTTCCACTCAATTACTGCCGTAGTATTAGCCGATATCACGTGACTTCTATGATTTTTAGACATTGCAGAAACAAAGGCCGTTACGTTTATATGAAGCCTTCAAAAAAGAAAACAACGTAACGGTAGGGATCTTTACCTGCAGGGAGATGTCCGCCTTTAGTTTCGACTTTCTCTTTCGGCGGCGATGACATGTCTGCTCTGTCTAGAATCTAGCAACACGAGGGAATCGGAGCGTCTACAACTAAATTCTGGTTTATTCTGGGTTAGATCGTGGACTAGAGTTCAGGCAGGATCGTCAACGTGGCTTTTTCCTGAGCATTGTTTGGCAACGGTGCGTGATGACGTCAGGGAAAACCAACAGGAAAGGAGGACCGTATGGACCGCGGTGACGTCAGTTCGTTCGGAGCAGAATGGGAGACGCAAAATAATATTAATAGTAATAATAATTGTATAGCACTTTTCAAGGCAAAGTTATGAAGTGCAATGAGGAAAATAGCAAATCAATCAATACTATGGACAGCTGATACATTTACAAATTTGAAACGGTTTTACAAATTAGAATTATTGACTATAAGATTACAATTATGACAATTTAAAATCAAAATTACAAAGTAAAATATTAAAGGTAAAACAAAAACAAGTGAAATACAACAATTATATATTATACAACATTAATAATGAGTAATAATAAGAGTAAATATAGCTGCAAGGGGCCATGCACAAGACGGACATGAGGCAGCAGCAGCATTATTTGTATTTATTGTATTATATGTATTTATGTACACCATCCCCATTGATCCCTGTGCTTTAATTTTAAGTTGTGGAAATTAACTGATATTAGGATATGCCAATGTTATATTTTGTACTATATTTTAAGAGCGCTGGGGAAATGAAGAGTACACAAGGAGTGCCCAATGACAGAAAAAGACAGATTCAAGACAGATCTCATTCAGCTCATCAGCTAATTTTATGTCGAACTCAATTATTATGTAAAACTTAAATTGCCATTGATTCTATTAAAAATGATCACCTATCAGTAAAGGTACCGACTACAATTTCACCTTCCTCAAAATATCTACTCAGTAAATAAAGTTCTTAGTTACCATCCACCTCTGTAGGCTCTAAAGTAGAATAAAGGGTACTGGAATTAGTGAGCCTAGAATAGAGTAGAGTAGAGTAGAGTACTATTGATCCCCAGAGGGGGAATTGCACAGTAGCAGGCACACACACATACAATACACCTAATAAATAAAAAAAATGACAACTAAGAAATAAAGAAAAAATAAAAGAGAAAAAAATAAGAGATAGGGGAAAAAAAACAAAGTACTTAATAAAAAGAGAGAATACACTGTACAAATAAGGTGCATACTATACACAGATGGGTGCAGTAGCTAAGTGTCCAAAATAAAGAGAACTAGAGAATATGAAGATATACACCGTACAGATGAGGTGAATATGCTGATAATAAATATGAATAAATCTGAGAAAGCGACCCAGTGCCAGTCCGTTAGTTCTTCAACACCCACCAAGCTGACTCAGGTCTCAGAGCCTCGGCCTGTTCTCATCCAACCCCACTATCCTGCCAAAGTGGCAGTGGCAGTGTGAGGAAAAACCAGCAAAGGAGACGCTCAGAGACACACAGAAAGAAAATTTCAAGAGTGAAAGTCAAATTATTGTTGGGAATGTGAAGAGATGATAATCGCTGCTATTATGTCTGAAAGCAGAGACAATATAACAACAGTAAGTGATGCAGTGTGTGCGTGTGTTGAGTCTGATGAGTGTAAATGCATTCACATATGTACGTGCAAAATTGCGTGAGTGTGTGTGTGTGAGAGAGAGTGTGTGTGTGTGTGTGGTCACTGTGACGAGTGCAGGATAATTGTCAGCTCCGTAACAGCATAATTGCAGTGTGAAGTAGCAGCTGCGTTCTATGCTCAGACCATCAGCAGTAGTGATATTTACTGCCCTCATAGTCCACACACACACACACACGCACACACAAAGAAAAGCAATAGGTTTTGTCAGTCGGGGGGGGGTCGAGAGTCAAAAGGCCAGGAGGTCACTCACAGGTCACGATGCAGTCTGTTGGGAAAAGGATGAAATGTGATGTCTAGTTATAATGTTCTGTGTCGTTAAACTCAACTCAAGAAGTAAGGAGTCATTTTTACTGACAACAGTACAGTACAACATTCATACCTGGTGTGTACAGTAGTCTTGTACTGTCGGCCACTGACCTGTAAGCCAAAGCTGCCCCTTCAATGTGGCAAACCTGAATCTCCTTGGAGGCCTGGATAGCCCCTCCCTCTGGTATGACCCTGCCACATGGGAGAGCTGGGTTTATATCCAGTCTGTATGATTCATATTACCCCAACTTCAAGGAAAATGAACATTCCCTTTAAACCACAGTTTATTAGAAAAAAGGTTGAAAAAGGTACCCGCTGTTTCTGATAGATTCTGTTTTTAATGGTGAGGCTGTCACAGCTGTCTTCTCTGATGAATCTTGGTTATTTTGATATTGCCTCTCAGCACCGGTTGTTTCTCTCACTATTTGAATGAGTTCAGTGGTGACAAATATTGATTTTCTTTGTAAAGTTTCTTGGCAAAGCGCTATACGGCCATTTATACTAAAAACTAGTTTCCTCAGATGTATTACAGGGCAGCACAGGGGCTCAGTGGTTACCACTGTTGTCTCACAACAACAGTCTTAGGGCCGTTCAAATCTCAGCCATGGTCTTTTCTGTGTGCAAGTCAGGTAAGTTGAGACTCTAAATTGCCCATGAGTGTGTTTGTCTGTGTGTTTGCCCTGTGATGGATTGGTGACCTGTCCAAAATAAAGAAGCAGAGGTGTTGGCAGTGGTGATTGCCTGCTTACCTCTCAAGTAAGTAAAACCTAATGAAACCTAAATGAGTTCATGTGTGTGTGTGTGTGTGTGTGGGGTTCTGTCTGTCATTGCATACATGCATGCATACAGTATATGTGTGTGTGTACATATGTGGCCACTAGATGGGAGAATATAGCTTTGCTACATCAGAGAATTGTCTCTAGTTGTCTTTGTGTGCAGATTCATCAATGCCGTCAGTCCAACAAACCAACCTGCCATGTCCCAGAAAGCATGAACAGCCAGTAACACTGATAGTAATCACAACCTATGTTTGTTCTGTCTCTGACTGACCAACTATAAACCAAAAGACAAATACAGATTTCCACAGCGATGGCTCATTTTCCTTCCCTCCCACACTTTGTTTTCTATCTTACTCACTCTGCCTATACCCTGTCTTTCTATTCTCTTTTTTCTCTCTCTCTTTGACTTACCCAGATATATGCATGCCCAGAGAGAAAGAGGGAGAGAGAGAGAGAGAGCGAGAGAGAGAGAGAGAGAGAGAGAGAGAGAGAGAGAGAGAGAGAGAGAGAGCATTCGTTACTCAGAGTGAAAATACATGGCACACATTCAAACTGCCATAGGTGAAATCCTCTTCAGAAGTCAGTGATCTCAACACCTGCCCATGGCTGATATGACTCTTTGTGTATGTGCATGTGTGTGTGTGTGTGTGTGTGTGTGTGTGTGTGTGTGTGTTCGTGTGTGTGTGTGTGTATCTGTC
>CABFOQ010048421.1:0-11253 GCA_900660455.1 Gephyroberyx darwinii | reverse complement strand
ATATAATATAAATTATGTGTAGTCACTACCTGTATATCTAAGTGTGTGTGTGTGTGTGTGCATAAGAGGGGCAGTGTGTGGGACTTGGTGGGGGCCCTGGTGAGGTCAGAGTTCACAGTCCTGGTGGCCTGAGGAAAGAAACTCCGTCTCAGTCTTTCTGTTTTTGCAGCGTGACTGCGGAGGTGCTTGCCTGACCGCAGCAGCTGGAACTGTCCGTTGTTGGGGTAGTGAGGATCCTTCATGATCCTGCAGGCTCTGGTTCTGCACAGAGTTCTGGGAGTGTAGTTCCAATAGTGCGTTCAGCCGAAAGCACTACTCTCTGCAGAGCCCTCCTATCCTGAGAGGAGCTGTTGCCAAACCAGGCAGTGATGCTTCCTGTCAGGATGCTCTCTACAGCTCCAGAGTAGAAGGACTGAAGGATCCTCTGGGTGACTCTGAATTTCTTCAGCTGCCTGAGGTGGTAAAGGCGCTGCCTTGCTTTCCTCACCAGAGTGTCTGTGTGTTGTCCATGTCAGATCCTCTGTGATGTTGACTCCCAGGTATTTGTAGCTGCTCACCTTCGCCACAGTAGTCCCATTAATCCCCAATGGTGTGTATGTTCTCTGTTGTTGTGCCCTTCTAAAGTCCACAATCAGCTCCTTAGTTTCGGTGATATTCAAGAGGAGGCTATTGTCCTGGCACCAGCAACTTCCTCCAGGTAGGCCTTCTCGTCGTGGTTGGAGATCAGGCCCCCCACCACTGTGTCATCCGCAAACTTGATGATGGAGTTGGAGCTGAACCTGGCCACACAGTCATGTGTGTACAGGGAGTACAGTAGGGGGCTGAGGACGCAGCCCTGAGGGAATCCTGTGTTCAGGGTAAGGGGGTTGGAGGTGTGTCTACCCACTGTGGGAGAAAACCTTCCTCTGGGCCAGATGTAGTCAGGTCCCCTACCACACTGCTTACCCAATAACTCAACCCAATTTCACAGAGACTGAAGAGTTCAAGTTGATTATAGGTTTACTGTAAAATCAAGTACAAGTACAAGTAAACCGAGCTGGTCCATGGAGCAACTGAAACTTAAGACAGAGAATCCTTACTTTTATACCTTTCTGATACCTGGGTCACCGCCCATGTCCATCCCCCATCTCCAGTGTCTTCTTGGACACTGTTGTTTTCCCAAGCTGATATGATAGTCCCTTTGATCTCCAACTCTCAAAATTTAATTGGTGACCTGACCTCGAATGTCTGCACCTGCGCATCTGTACTATGAGAGTGATATCATTGTTTATCAGAGTTGCCCGTTTTATCAAAAAATATATCACTTTTAATGAAGTGCACAATTAAAAACATACACGTGGGCTAATACAAGGAGTGAATGTTTTCCTTCTTGGTTATGCTTACACACTCTTATTTCTAGGCAATTAATTTCCCACACCACCCTGACCACCTGGGGCCTGGCGGTCAGGAAGTCCAGGATCCAGGCACACAGGGGGGTGTTCAGTCCCAGCTCAATCAACTTGCCAGCCAGTCTGGTGGGGACTATGGTGTTGAAAGCAGAACTGGTGTGCAGTACCTGAGAGACTGCATCATCCGCGGATCTGTTTGGCCGATAGGCAAACTGCAGCGGGTCCATGGAGCAAGGGAGGAAGGCGCAGATGTAGTCCTTTATCAGCCTCTCAAAGCATTTCATGACCACCGAGGTGAGGGCCACCGGTCGGTAGTCATACAGACATGCTGGAGAAGCATTCTTAGGCACAGGGACAATAGTGGATCTCTTGAAGCAGGTAGGGATCACAGACTCAGCCAGGGAGAGGTGGAATATTGTGGTGAACACTGGAGCTAGCTGGTTAGCACAGGTCTTCAGTACTTCAGAGCCCTCCTCACACTGTGTTCAGTCACAGAGTGAGTGCTCATCCCTAGCAATGGAACTCACTTAAGCTACGCTAACAGTGTTATTGTTAGCCGGCGAGCTAGCGGTGTTGTTGCTAGTCTCAAACCAAGCATAAAATGAGTTCAGGTCTGCACACCCCTGATTAGATATACACAACATATCACCCCACATACATGCACATGCAGGTCAGGGGGCAGAGCGCAGCCATTGAACGGCACGCCTGCAGCAGTTTTGGGGTTAAGTGCCTTGCTCAGGGGCACTTCGGCAGTGTTGGTGTGCACCGTAGCTGTGACACCAGTCATTTTTCAATCACCAGCTCACAGCTGGAATACACCCTCCTGGTGGTGCTGGGGATCGAACCATCAACCCTCCGGTGATGGGTCGGCCTCTCTATTGACCTAAAAGATGAAAATATAAAACTTCTGAAAATATGGATTATTATTAAAATATCAATTTAAAAAGATATGCTGCATGCACTGGCCTTTTTCCATAGAAAATCTGATTTTGGATCTGGAGCAAACCGAAGTGCAGGAAGGGGCAAGGAAACAATGTGTCTTTCAGACCCTATTAACCTCAGCTGAGCAGGCCTACTATGGGATCTGTAGTCTACTGTTGGGCCATTGGTCCTTGTTGCAGCCACCTGGAGGGGACGTAGCTCCCATCAATCATGACACCTCTCGTGACATCACAAGCAGTACCAACACTATCTTTCATACTGGTGTCATTGCCACTCACTGCCTCTTTCTACTTTTGAGTCATCACTTTGAGGTATTCATGCAGAGGTGTTTTCATTTAGTGCACAAAACGGTTGCATCTACAAAACACCTTTCAGGATTTTAAAGAATGGAGTTCAGTCAGCCAACTCATGTATTGATTCTTTTTGTGTGTGTTATTGGGGAAAAAATTCAAGCCAGACAAAAGCAACAGCAGGGGAGAGATCAACAGCAAACCTCTCCCAGGGAACCATAAAGAAACAGGGCTAACAGGTGAATGCTGGGGGGTGGGGTGGGATGTGAGATGCATAGGCAACAGCAGTAGCAACAGCAGTAGCAACAGCAGTAGCAACAGCAGTAGCAACAGCGGCAGCAGGGCAGGTAGTAGCAGAGAATGAGTAAATTTGACAGCTTAAAAATTGAGCTTAAGCTTGTGGCTATAGCACCACTTGAGTAGTGGTGACTAGAGGAAGTCACTGTATTGCATAAAAGGCACTGGTTCCCTTGACTACAGATATATCTAGTTAATACTAAGGCTGACTTATCAATTCAGTAGCAACGCGTTCCCATCTATATCCCAAGGAAAACAAATGAACATGGAACCAGACACTGAACTGCTAGAACTTTGAGAGGTGACGATGAGTTCTAAATGATGGGGAATGATGAGTTAAATCCAATTGAACATGCAATCTTGCTTGAAATAAATTGCAATAAAATTAAGAGTCACTGTTTCTTGGAGAAACTTTTCCTTGAAACACTATCATGTCTGAATTACCGCAAACAGAAAAAGCAAAATTAGAGATACAGTGCAAGATTTCTACTGGACACCATACAACAGATTCACCTCTATTATCCACATCCACATCCACACCTTACAGAAAAGCTTCTCTTGTTTAGTCTGTACCCAGGCCACACCATTGGTACATATTTCTGTGCGTTTCAGAAGGAGTGTGAATATGCTACCTCATACCATTCAACCTCAAGACAGCGAGCACAACCACCGCTAAAGTATTCGGTGAAGTCGGTGGAGTTCAGAGACAGTTTTGTGCCGGCTCATTAGCTGAGTGTTGAAAGTACTAAAAGAGCCGCGGAGCCATCTAAAATGACAAGGCTAGGGGAGAAGTGTCATTTCCTGTTAAATATATGCCTACTTGTTGGGGTCCAAATTGGCTTCATTATGTGTGTGTGTAGTACCAGGACCTGTCTATGCCCTGGAAACACCCCGACCCTCCTTCCCCAGTCTTCCTTTACTCTTTACTTAAAGCTTATTCTGCTGTATGCCATTCTAGATAAGAGCTAAATGCCAAAAAAATAAATGTAAAATACAAATATGAAACAAATGTACAAATCTGTGTGAACAGAAGTAGCTGCTGACTTAATTTCCAATTACGTGCCTTATGCTTATAGGCCGTTCCCTGTCAATGGATCATAAAACCACTTGTCGCAACAGTGGAAATATGAAGTCTGAATATTAATTTGGGCAAATGCCATGAAGCTTGTCTGATAGTCCTTTGTCTGGGTGAGTAAAACCAGCTACACTGCAAACCTAGTGTTAATGTTTTGTAGTTTAAAGCATTTGTCATTTCAAATAATAATAATAATAATAATAATAATAACCTAATACTGTCACTCACATCCATTTACCCTCTCACTTTCTTATTCCCACTCTTCATTTGCATCTCTGGCAGTTTTCTGTTCAGTTTTCAAGTCATATATATTTTTGAATATCCAGAGAGTTTATCAAACGGCTGTTTACAATATACCGGTACTTCCTGTTTTCATGCCATTTTGACAGGATTACATCAAAGGGGTTTTGGTTTTGGTTTCACTAAACCACACCATTAAGTCATGCACTACCAGGTATGTATTTTTGCTGATAAGACAGGTCATTGACACAAGAGGGAATGGCGTGTAGTGGTGCTATACTCAATTCAAACTGACTAAGTAGTGGTAAATAATACAGAAATCAAATCAATCACTTCTGCACGCTACATTTTGTTTTATGTACTTTCAAGTAAAACAAGTGTCAATTTGTGGTGGTAACCTCAAAACTATAACTGTAAACCTCATACTAATTGCTAGCAGGTTTAACACAGCAGACATGGACAAGCCATTCAGTTGACACCCAGTGTGAAATGCATTTTTAGTTTCCTCCATATAGTTCTCATGTTTAAAGAAATTTAAAAATATATATATTCTGTGTTACCGTTACCTTTTTGTAATGTACCCTCTCCTCATTTTCTTCCCTGCCTACTACCCTTCATTATTAATTTTAATTTCCACTTCATCCATGCAAAATTATTTCTTAATGAAATGACCTTTCAGGTGTATTTTCAATGCAAAAATGAACCCACAGATGTTCCATGTTCTTTTCATGAAATCCTTTAGCACATGGGTTAAATATCTTTATTTGTTGGTAGATTATCCTATTTTTAGATGGCGGCACGCAATGGCTACTAGAAAAGAGTCAAAAGCAGGAGGGGTTCTGGAGAGGCATCAGCAATCACTCAATCAATCAGTTATTGACTGAAAAGATGAAAATATAAAACTTCTGAAAATATTAATTATTATTAAAATATGAATTAAAAAAGATATGCTTCACACACTGGCCTCTTGCCATAAAAAATCTGATGGAATCTTTGGAGCTGGAACGAACCGAAGTGCAGGAAGGGGCAAGGAAGTAATGTGTCTTTCAGACCCTATTAACCTCAGCTGAGCAGGCCTACTATGGGATCTGTAGTCTTCTACTGTTGGGTCATTAGTTCTTGTTGCAGCCACCTCCCATCAATCATGACACCTCTCGTGACATCACAAGTGGTACCAACACTATCTGTCGCCTCTATTATCCATTTGCAGGAAAATCATTAGAGGTTAAATGACCTCAGTGTTGGATTTTGACATAAAATCTCTGTAGCCCCTGATAGCGCCTACTGTTTGGTCCACACTTTCAAAGGGCCTTACAGAAAAGCTTCTCGTGTTTAGTCTGTACCCAGGCCACACCATTGACACATATTTTTGTGTGTTTCAAAAGGAGTGCAAATATGCTACTTCATACCATTCAACCTCAGGACAGCGAGCACAACCACCACTAATATACTCGGTGGAGTCGGTGGAGTTCAGAGACAGCTTTGTGTCGGCTCATTAGCTGAGTGTTGAAAGTGATAAAAGAGCCCCGGCGCCATCTAAAATGACAAGGCTAGGGGAGAAGTGTCATTTCTTGTTAAATATATGCCTACTTGTTGGGGTCCAAATTGGCTTCATTATGTGTGTTCATTATGTGTGTTGTATTATGTACCAACCTAGTGTTAATTTTTTGTAGTTGGCCCTGTTTATACCTGGCATTATACCTGGCATTAACATGTGTCTTGGTTGATCTGATCACAAGTGGACAGCTCTAAATACATCAGTTCACACCTGGCATTAGAATGTGTCTCCACATGCGTCTCGAGTGATCAGTTGTGATCAGATCTCACTTCCCCGCATATGCAAATAAACATGTACATCATCGCACGTATAGCTACAGTTAGCCTAATAACATATCTATTACGAATCATTCATTTGATCTCGCTCTGAGAGACAGCGCGTTCTCAGTTCTCACTCTAGCACCAACCACGGCAGAGAGAGAGAGAGAGAGAGGTCTACGGTCTTTAAATTAAGTTTTACAGTATAGGACATTATTTTAGAGCTGTCCTCTTGTGATCGGATCACCCAAGATGCCAGGTATAAACAGGGCCAATGATTTTTTTTCCTCACCTAATACTGTCACTCACATTATTTACCTTCTCACTCTCTTATCCCCACTCTTCAACTGCATCTCTAGCAGTTTTCAGTTCAGTTTTTAAGTTATATTTATTTTTGAATATCCAGAGAGTTTATCAAACGGCTGTTTACAATACACCAGTACTTCCTGTTTTCATGCCATTTTGAGGATTACATCAAAGGGGTTTTGGTAGAGAGTGATGCAAAGTGTACGTTTCAGCAAGCTTGATGCCCTCAGGATATGTTCATTCTAAATGATAGCATAATCCAGTTTGCAAGTCGCTTTGGATAAAAGCATCTGCTAAATGACTGTAAACTGGGATATGGAAAATCATATGTTTATATAACGGTATTCCCTGTCATTTCTGTAGAGTACACCCAATATGTTCCCTTCTCTCTCATATGGAGAGTCAGTTATGCTGAAGTCTTTTCTTCCTTTTCTAAATTGTTTCTAAATTTTTACGACACACTTCAATGTGGCATGCATATAATGCAAGCAGCACTTATTTCAGTAATATTTCAATCTTCTTTCACCAAACCACACCATTAAGTCATGCACTATGATAAGCCAGGTCATTGACACAGGAGGGAATGGCGTGTAGTGGTGCTACACTCAATTCATTTTTTAGTTTCCTCCATATAGTTCTCATGTTTAAAGAAATTTTATAAAAATTCTGTGAACTTTCGTTACCTTTTTGTAATGTGCCCCCTCATTTTCTTCCCTGCCTACTACCCTTCATTATTAATTTTCATTACCACTTCATCCATGCAAAATTATTTCTTAATGAAATGATCTTTCAGGTGCATTTTCAATGCAAAAAGGAACCCACAGATGTTCCATGTTCTTTTCATGAAAGCCTTTAGCACATGGGATAAATCTCTCTATTTGTTGGTAGATTATCCTATTTTTAGATGGCGGCACACAATGGCTGCTACAAAACAATCAAAAGCAGGAGGGGTTCTGGAGAGGCGTCAGCAATCACCCTAGCAATCAATAGAACTTATTAGGATTATTTTGATGAGATGAGGGGAAAAAATGCTGTGCTCTTGCTTCCATGAGTCAAAGGTTAAGTTAAAGTTAACCTAGGCCATGGTTTTAGAAAGGGCCACAGTGTCGAGGGTGGCGGCACATAAACTGTTAAAGCTGCTAACTAGCTCCTCTGTAGGTCAACCATGTGGGAGGCCAGGCAAACATCAGCAAATTGAACAGCAGTCTGGGAATTAATAATATAAGAGCTCCAAGAGCACTTCTGAGATTTAACAGGAATTGAAAGAAGATATCAAATTTCTAGATGATTGGACATACCTGACAATTTGGCACGTGTTTCTTAAGAAAGACATGCCAAATTGTCAGGATTAAAGCCAAAACATGTCACAAGATTGAATGTGTGGCCGAGAATATGTGTAGGGCCAATTATGTGTTGATCCTACACAGACCGTGTCTAAACTAATACTACCCACACCAAAACAGGGTCAAAAATATTTTAATAAATGAAAAAAGATTGGAGTAAATGAAAAAAGATTGGAGTGAATGAAAAGAATTGAATGAAAGAAAAAATATTGGAGGGAATGAAAAGAATTGAATGCATGAAAAAGGATTGGCGTGAATGAAAAAAAGATTGGAGTGACTGAAAAGATTTGAATGAATGAAAATTGTAAGTGAAAGGAGAAGAATCCAAAACAACTTCACCTTTTCTTCACTGTCATAATAAAGACACAAAAGAAACTCTATACACTTCCAACATAAAACTGCCAGTGTGCATTGTTACATACAGAAAAACACGATGACAGGGATTTCAGTATCTGCAGAAATGATTCACTCCTTGGGACTTGGGATGATCCTCCTAATCCATTTTAAAAATGTACACAATTTATTTATCATCTTAAAAATATAAGGCCCACTGATCTACTTTGTGTTACGTATCATATTAGATACATTTTCACATCTTGGTGCATCTACCTGGATGCTCACCAATGCACTGGAAAATTATGTCTCAAAAATAGCAAGGAGGGAATGATTAAAGCTATTGAATGTAGTGTCATTCATTCATTTAATGTGTGAGAAATGCTACACCTTTAAGAGGAGGATAAACAAATAACGCAACAACATATATAGAAAGCAGTTCATTACACTTCTACTCACTCATTCACCTGTCTGCCTATGGTTGTCAATTTTATCTCTGTCTCTACCTCTGTTTATGTCTTAGTTTCCATCTCAGCTTCTGTCTCGGTTTCTCTCCACATCTTCTCAGGCACATCCTCTTTCTCTCTCTCTGTTGCATGCTGGGAGATGGATGTGTGAGCGGATGCTGAGTTTTTCCAAAACTTAGTTCTTCTTCTTTTCTTATTTCTGTTAGCTTATGCATGATTTAATTGATTGTTTAATTTATTGATTGTGTGGCTTAGTAGCTGTTTTTGTTTGATCATTAAGTTGGTGTCTCTCCGGCATGGAGTGAGGCTGCATGTGGCAGTAGAAGAAGTTCTTCTGGCTGTCGGTCGGTCATGACAAACTGACATATGCTTCCTGCATGAATAAGGCGTTGGTTGTCTTCCTGAAAGAGGAACGCTTTGTCAATCAGCTGATTGAGAGTGGCATTTTCTCAATGATGTGTACATTAGAGTGTAGCAGATGCTTTTATCCAAAGTGACGTACAAAGGTACTTGACACTTTGTGGGGATCGACCCCACGAGCACCAACCAAAGTTGGTCGCAGAGTTGGTACAGAGCCAACAGGCCCTCCACTTCATCCTCCAGCACCTGGACTCCTCGGGAACCTATACAAGGATCCTGTTTGTCGATTTTAGCTCCGCCTTCAACCCCATCATCCCGGCTCTGCTGCAGGACAAGCTCTCTCCGCTGCACGTGCCTGACCACATGCAGGTGGATCACAAACTTCCTGTCTGACAGGAAGCAGCATGTGAAGCTGGGGAAATACATCTCCGACTCCCGGACCATCAGCACGGGTTCCCCTCAAGGCTGTGTTCTTTCCCCTCTACTCTTCTCCCTGTACACCAACAGCTGCACCTCCAGTCACCAGTCCGTCAAGCTCCTGAAGTTCATGGACAACACCACCCTCACTGGGCTCATCTCTGGTGGGGATAAGTCCGCCTACAGGTGGGAGATTGACCATCTGGTGACCTGGTGCTTTCAGAACAACTTGGAGCTCAATGGTCTAAAGACAGTGGAGATAGTAGTGGATTACAGGAAGAACCCAGCCCCACCTGCCCCCATCACCCTGCGTGACTCCCCAGTCGAAACTGTGGAGTCCTTCCACTTCCTGGGTACCATCGTCACCCAGGACCTCAAGTGGGAGCTGAACATCAACTCCATCACCAAAATACACAGCAAAGGATGTACTTCCTGCGGCAACTGAAGAAGTTCAATCTGCCAAAGTCAATGATGGTGCACTTCTACACTGCCATCATTGAGTCCATCCTCACCTTCTCCATCACCATTTGGTACACTGCCGCCACTGCCAAGGATAAGGGCAGACTGCAGCATGTCATTCGCTCTGCTGAGAAGGTGATTGGCTGCAATCTGCCGTCTCTCCAGGACCTGTACACCTCCCGGACCCTGAGGCGTGCAGGTAAGATTGTAGCCGACCCGCCCACCCTGGACACAAACTCTTTGAGGCACTCTCCTCTGGCAGGAGGCTGCGGTCCATCAAGACCAAAACCTCACGCCACAAGAACAGCTTTTTTTCCTTCTGCTACCGGCCTAATCAACAAGACCCGGGCCCCCACTAACATGGACCCCACAAATTTGCACATACCCTTATATATGACTCATATTATTATTTTGTTATTATTTTCTTATTTCATATATTTTAGTGTGATTGTTTTCTATTTTCTATTGTATTATTGACCTTTGCCTTATACAGTACTTGCTTGTGAACACCAAGTCAAATTCCTTGTATGTGAAAACATATTTGGCAATAAAACTGATTCTGATTCTATCTTGTTGTCCTCAGTTGTTTCCAAGAATTCCAGTTTAAATTGTTTTACATTACATTACATTACATTACAGTCATTTGGCAGACGCTTTTATCCAAAGCGACGTACAATAAGTGCATTCAACATAGGTCGGTAAGAGAACTACTAGTCACCAGAAATCATCAGTGCATTTTCAGTGTATTTCCGATGGTTTTATCAACTTTTCACCCAAATCGAATCTCTACCCATCCTTAGCTGGCCTACAATATGCCTGTCCAGAGATTATTTCCTCCCTCACAGACAAATCCAATTGTACTATCTTCCTTCCTGTCGGCTGATGAGTTGATTTCTACCTACCTGCTCTCAATAGCTGCTGCTAAACACCTCAGCACTTTTAGAGTAGTTATGCCTGAGCATGAGGGACAGGAAGGGTCTTCCCCTACCCACTGACTGAGATTTTGGGGAGATGGTAGTGCATCATAGGTTGCACCTATAAGGAATCTAAATCAGTTTGCCTCCATGCCACACAACTCACACAACATCCAGCCAAGTCTCTTCTTCATTTCATCCACTGACCTGGTTTAACCTGAGAGACAGCCTTAGCAACCTTGCTGCATCCTCCTGCTGCTTAATTTGGTCCATATCTTTCTTTTCCCCGTGAAGGTTGCCCTGAGCCTAGCTCAGGTCCATATCTTTCTTTTCCCCGTGAAGGTTGCCCTGAGCCTAGCCCTAATCCTCCCCGCCCTAGTTGCACCTGCCCTACGATCTCCCTATGCCCCTCCAGGATTCCATTGTTACCCTGCTGACACCGTAGGCGCTGCCCTCCTAACTCTTAGGTCTTTCGACTATGTCAGCATCATCTCTAATCTTACCTTTGCACATTTGAATTCCTCAGTTAGGCTATATAGATATAGGCTAAGATCCCTTTCCCATACAGAGCTACATTATTAAGACAACGTGGGACTCCAAGCCTCTC
>CABFOQ010048394.1:9547-29287 GCA_900660455.1 Gephyroberyx darwinii | reverse complement strand
GACAGGATCAGCTGGGTGTCATCTGCATAGCAGTGGTAGGAGAAGTCATGGGAGCGGATAACAGAACCAAGAGATGTTGTGTAGAGGGAAAAAAGAAGAGGACCCAGAACTGAGCCTTGCGGAACCCCAGTAGTCAGCCTGTGTGGTTCTGACACAGACCCTTTCAGCGTCACCTGATAGGAGCGACCCGTCAGGTAGGATGCAAACAGGGAGAGTGCAGAGCCTGAGACACCCATCCCCTCAAGGGTGGAGAGGAGGATCTGGTGGTTCACCATGTCAAACGCTGCAGACTGGTCCAGGAGTATCAGGACAGAGGAGAAAGAGTTCACAAGGAGGGCCGCCTTGGTCGAGTGACCCACCTTGAACCCGGACTGGTGGAGATCCAAGAGGTTGTTCTGGTGGAGGTACGAGGACAGTTGATTAAAGCACGTTCAAGAGTTTTGGATAAGAAGGGTAGAAGGGAAACCGGTCTGTAGTTTTTGACCTCAGAGGGGTCAAGTGTTGGTTTCTTCAGAAGGGGGGTGACTCTGGCAGTCTTGAAAGCAGAGGGAAAGCATCCAGACACCAGAGATGTGTTGATGAGGTGTTTCAGGAAGGGAAGGAGGTCAGGTGCAGTAGACTGAAGGAGAGGGGAGGGGACCGGGTCATGGGAGCAGGTGGTGGGGCGGCTAAAAATTGTGCTCTAATCTGTTATAGTTACTGTAAAAGTAATCAGAATATTTTTTATAACAATGTACCATCCTTGGATTACTCAAAAGGGTATTTGACAGGAAAGAGGCATTTTATATTTTGGCGTTAGGTATACATACTATTTTAAACAGTTGGCAGTAGTCAGATGATGTTAATGAGCCTGTCCAAATAATCCATTACATTCAGTACTAGCCTACAATTCAATTACTTATAATTCCAAGACAGTAATTAATAATCTCTGATTCATTGCCTTTTGTAGCTGTGATTACAGCTACAAAAAAATGCATGAATGCATGACATTTGGATTTGTAACAGTCACTATTTCACATTCAGGGCAACATATTTTGTGCCTCTGATTCCTATCTCTGTTAAATGGACTGCATTCGATTAGTATGTAAATACTAACCTGATCTCAAAGGAAGATCACCAGAACGCAGAGAGGTCAGTCATCCACCTCAACGACATTTTATTAATTCCTCTGTCATCTATTTGAAGGACAGTGAAAGCGAGTTGACTGATTAAATCTTAAGACTCTGGCCTAGTCCCAAATCCTTGACTTTTCATAGATAAAGGGGCTAATCTCTTTAAATGGGCCTCACCAAGATAACCGCATTGATGTTGTGATATAATCTGAGGGCAAGCTGTTGTAACAATCAAAGGAGCTTTCAGGTGGGCTAATTTTCAGTCAGTCCTTCTGGTATTGATTAGTGATCAACCGTTTCTAATAAAGCAACAGCAATACGAGTCATCTTGAATAGTGAACATGTTATTAATTTCTTACTATAGTGCAAAGCACTGGCCTTCAGTGATTTTCTCAGAGCCAATGGTGAGAATCTGAAAAAGGGCACATGGGGCGTGAATCCCCCAAAGGAGATGGGGAACAAAGAAACTAATTTGTGGTGACATTTATGAGAAGGATTATGATTTTCAGTCGTAACAGTGAAGCAAAATTTGCCCTAAAGCAAGATTTATGTAAGATGCTCCTCTGATACCTTGGTTTAGTCAAGGTTGTTTTGTGCTGTAAGTGATGATGTTAATGATTTCTCATTAAAGTGGTTTGAGTGTAAAAAAAAAAAAGTGACTTTTTCAGAGGCAAGGGTGAGTCATTCATCATCATTAGGATCTTTAGTGCAGAATGAACAACAAGAATAATGTCATGTGGTATTATCATGAAAGAGAGAACACCGTGTTATGTTCTCGGTAGAGAACAGCAGCCTGCATTATCACTGAAATTAAAGCCTCTTTGAAATCCTTGAGCTGTTCATTATCCTGAACCTTGATGCAGCCAGGGCCATATGTGAGTAGGAGCATAACAAACCTACTCATCCAGGAGCAATATGAGCTGCTTTGTAACCGTTAAGGTTATTTCAATAGAGCAACAAGAATATCCTGTTTCAGAACCTGAGCCAACAGACAAGACATTTCAAATGTTTGACTTATTAGCGGCAAGCTTTAGTTAGCACTGCTGCTATCGACCTTATGGTCGATTCGCATGTGTGCTCTTATATCACGCCTTGAAGGAAGCTATTTATAATCTGGTGGTTGTTGATGGGTGAGCAAATATTGATATTAAATGTTGTAAATGTGTTAATCTGTCCCAGCACTTCTCACCTGAGATCAGGGTGACAGACTACAAGTGATATTTCATGAATCTGTTTTTACATGTAAGCAAATAAAGGGTCAGAACCAACAACTGTGCTTTTGCTACACATTTTTCTTTTTATCTTTTTAATGAGAAAAGACCCATTTGTCCCGACGGTCTTGCCGCTGATGTAATGCTAGCTGGAACTCTCTTATCTCTTACCACAGTAGCTATTATAAACTGTAACTTGAACAATTGTTGTACAGGGATACAAAATCCTGTTTTTGAGCAACAGGAAACAAGGTTTGAGCCCTACAACATCCTGCACCTCCAATGCTGCCAAAGGGTCCTTGAGCACGCCATTCGCAAAACCTTCTGGTGAAATGAACAGTGTAATATGATGATTTGACAGTCTAAACTAACTTCATGATCTAACTGCACATATCAAAACATGTACCCAATGTTTTGATCAAAGTATCAGTGTTTGGTAATGCATGTTTGTAACAGACATTCAGTAAATATATGAGCAACCTTTAAAGCTTTAGGCCAAGTTGGAGCTATACAAACATTTCTCAGAGGCAGAGCTTCTCTGGAGGCAGAAATAATCTGATTGGTTGAGTTAAACCTTAAGGGGTGGAGCCAAAGAACTACAGTTTTTCATAGCACAACTTAGCTAACTGCTGAATTTAAATGACAAAGAATGGTCAAAATATAAAATAGGAATGACTTCTTTTTTCCCTCATTCATGACCATAGCAGTTGATGTTGGAAGGTCAGCAGACTAGCTAACTAGCTTAACTGCTATAGGCAAGTATGGCTAGTGTGAACCTGGCAGGTCAGCTAGGCTAACTAGCTAACCTAGATAACTTAACATGGCTAGACTGCATTTTTTTCTAGTTAGAGTGCTGGGCTTTATAATAGCAACTCTGCCTCTGAGGAAAGTTTGTACAACTAAAACATCGAGCTGCTGTGACTAAGAGACCTTGAAACATAAACATGATGTGGGATGGAGGGACTGTCTATCTTCTGTATTCTTGATTTAATAGAATGAACAGAGCGATGGAATAAAAACTGACAATAATGAAAACGATGTGGAGGTTTGGAGAGTCACTGCTGTCGGCCACTATGCCTCACCTTGAGGGGATGTATAGTATATATATATATATATGTATATATATGTATATATATATATACAGTATATTTTATATAGTGAATCCCCTTGGGGATCTTGTAAGTTTCTACTTCCTTACACTGCTCAAGTGGAACTGCTCCAGTGGCCAACACCACAAGACTGGTTTTACTTGGCAGGTCCTAGGTGTGAATGTGTGCAACTGCATGAATGTGAAGTAGGCCACTGCCGAAAAAGAGCATGTGTGCTTTTGATGATATAAAAAGGTAACAAGGTAAAGGAAATCCTCATCATCACTCATATACTCACATCAATTATATGATTTATGTCAGCCTGAAAAGGTGGGTAAACTGAGTTTAGGTGAGTTTACTTTAGTATAGCTTATAGTTGTGGACAGGGATGTAATAGAGGGTAAAGCATAGATTCAATTAAGTAAAATTTAGTTTTGTTTATCGGTGGTTGTTCGCCTTACTAAGATTGACTCGAGGTAATTTTCTCATCAGCTACAAGTCACGATTTATTGTCGTGGTCACGTGATGTTGGTAGCCAATGGCAATCGTGTTCTGCAGCTGCTCAGCGTGTCATCCTCATAAACTAAACCAATAAACTGCGTCAAGCTAACGGGACAGCCACAATGAGACCGGAAATGGGGAGATTTGTCCTCCAAAATAAATGCATGAAATGTGTCACTTGACAAAAATAATAATATTATACAAAGTATTGGGCTGTAGAGAACAACAACAATAGTATTAAAATATTAAGTATAGTCAGTACATACATTTTAGTGAAACTAAAAATAGATACTAAAAAAAAGTATATTGTATTCTGGTCCAACAGTATTCCTGATAAAAGAGTGCCTATAGAGAAGTAACGGCAAAACAATAATATTTGATGACTTAGACACAAAATGAATCGTATTCTGAATTGTATTCTGTATTTTCACTTGGGTGTATTACCTAAAACATGGCAACACATGGGCGTCAAGATGGGTTTTATTTTGAAATATATAACCGGATGCGTTTCATATTCTGTTAATTTGATACTGGTCTGTCAATTTCTGGCAACGTTGATAGCTGCATCCATATAGCCACAAATAACGAGAATAAAACCGGGAGTAAGACGATTTTGCCTTCAAAATAGTAGCATAAAAATTGTCACCTAAAATGTAATGGGTGTGTACAGAACAAACATAAAAAACAAATACTATAAAAATACACATGGGATTATTATATTAAATTAAAATATTTCTGTCTGTTAAATAGATACTAATACAGCTATATTGTATTATGGTGCATGCAAGGAATTTCCTGAAGAAAGACTGCTTTTTAAGGATGGGTTTAAACTTAAAATGTTTTATATTTGATAACTTAAACAAAATATACCAGAAAACATAGAATGATGTTTTCTATCGAAAAAATTATATTTGAACTGTTCATAAATGCTATAGAATCAGGCCTTTCAGATCCTGGTGTCACTTACCATTGGGCTGTGTGGCAAGCACAGTTCAGTGGAGGCTTATTCCGGCTTACATGACACTTACTTTGACAGCCTCATTTCTGTACTTTGTATTACTCGGGGAAAGAAAACGTTTAAACACGTTCATCAATAAGGGCTTTATTTTGAAAACATGCACCGGAAGTCTTATTTTTATTCGGTCATGCTTGACAGTGGTATCGCTCATCGAGCTAAGGATTTGATACCGTCCTGTGGCACAGTACGCTCAGCTGCTGGCGGACAGATGTAGCAGGTAATATCTCTCGATACCTTACTTTATCGGTCGTTGTAATGTTTTTGATAATGTGCTCAGCACGGCTGTGTACAGCACACGTTTCTGGATTGTATGGCCGGTTGATTATATAGATGTAATGTATGGATAGAGAGGGAACTTTCCCCCAGCGACCTGACAGCAGGTGGATAATTGCATAGGGTTTTATACATTGGACGGTAAGTGATTTTCTATTTTCGGTGGATCATTACTGTTGTTGAGAGGATGTGCAAGTGATGATATGATACTATTAGTTATTGCAGCAGCAATTCCAATTTATTAAACGCCTCTGTTAATTCAACCTGTCTCTATGTTTTTACAGTTTTAATCCACCCATTAGAGAAACTTTGATAGGACACAAAGTGATATGCGGCGCAAGTAGATGATTAGTAGATAATTGGCCTACCCATAATACAAAATACATTTTACATATACTTCTGTGCTTTGAGATATGTTTCAAAACACACAGAAATTGGCAAAAAAAAATGTACTTGCACATATAGATGACATTGAGTTGAATTGTATTTTGACTGGCCAAAATCTATTTTTGATATACTTGCACTTGTATGTTCATCTATCTTTGTCAACAATTGTATTTCCATTGTCTAAAATGAGTGAACACCATCTACATGTACAAATACATTTTTATTTGTATTTATTTTGAATCATATCTGTAAACACATCTGAAGTCTGTGTGTATACATAGAGAGAGAAGTTCAGTACCTCTCACCACGTTGATGTTGAGTCATTAACTGGTGCACATGATGGACAAACCTGTTTTCTGCGGCTGCTTTTACGCACACAGTGGTTAGTGGCAATTGGCAGAATGACTGTCTCGGCCCCATATTTACAGGAGCCTCTTCATAATAATACTGCTGTTCTCACAAGCGCTGTTGAGGTCTGACCTGTGGGTTCAGACGTTGTGGGCCATGAATATTTGTTGAAAGGTTTATATATGCAGATGTATGCAGTAACGTCTCATCTGCCATAGACGACATGTATAGGACTTACTTACCTTGACATTTATTAAAAGGGGATTTAACAGGGAATGAAAATGTAGCTGTAGTTGATTGAAAGGTACCTAGTTTTGTCTCTCATATCAGTGTATCAAAGGCAAGTCTCAGTTTGCTAGACATTGCCTCGTTTATGTGATTTCATTTCCCCATTGTCAGTCAGAGGCAGTACTCTGAACTTCACAGCTGCTGGTTACGTAATGCCGGTTGAGTATCACAGTTTAGTGGATACAGGGGGGAAACTCAGGCGGAATTGAGCACTGACAATACTGCACAGGCCAAATTAAGATGTTACATAAGGGATGTTTTCCTTCAATTCTCTGGGGTGATGGGCCAGAAATGGGTCTGAGCAATTGAGATGAGATGCCACATGCTGTATTTAACAACGTTAAATACGTTGCTGAGAAAGGGTCCGAGATCTGTACACCGTTTCAAGCCAGAAATGTTTTCCAGCCAAACCTGGCACAGGTTGTTCCAGATTTCTAATTTCCTGTGTTAAATGTTCCAAGTAATGTTCTACATGCACTCCATCTGCAGCTGCATGAAAGGACAGAGCTCTGATGTCTTTCCAGAGAGGTGGGGAGACGTCTGATAGCTTGTCTGGTTAATCTCTTCAGGAAAATGCACCCTGGCAATACATTATTCATCATATTGCATTATTCTCTGGAATTGTTAGTATGAATTTGTGTAGAAACAGCCACTCCACTATGAATCCTAGTAGATGTGGACGTCAACTGTCTCTATGCACGCATCAGTTGACGTGGAAAGCCTAGTCATACCACTTGAGCCTGTTTTACATCTCAATGGCCACACTCGGTTCGAGAGAGAAAAACCAATCATGAGCTCAGCAGGGTTGTCACATTATACTGCCGACATAGCTAAGTACCAGCATAACTTCAATGGGAGATAAACGAAAAAGGTTATTTTGTGCAAGATCAAGGAACTATTGGCATATTTACCAGGACTAGATCATGAAGGTTGAAGACACTCCAAACTGCATCTTTGCATTTGACAGCTTCCATGACAGCTGATTTAATATCAGAAGAGAGTTTAGTGTTGGATGCCACAGTGGAAGTGACAGCTAGCATCTCTGCTGGCCATATTCAGTCATGAGAGATTAGCCCTTATTTTTTCCCATTGACAAATTGAAAAATAGTTTTTTTAATAAATGATGGACTGAAGTGAAGTTGAACAGATATTTTACCAAAACTAAAAAGCAAAAGCAAAATAAAATCTTCAGCAGCCCACATTTGATCATACGGAAATGGATTCACGTTTAAACCCTTTCTTGCTAGGTTTCGAATGCAGCCGCCACAGGACGACATGGTGGCTTCTTCTTGTTAATGTTACAAACCAAAAGAGTCAAATGTGGATGCAATTTATTGGCAGTTCTGTTAATAAACAATATTTTGGCTAAATACCTTTTTACATGAATGTGAGTTATATCTATTTTTAGCTATAGAATCCATTTCTGAACAGTTTAAGACAGACGCTGTCATGCTGCGAGGAAACATGATGAAATGACCCATAACAAAAGTATCTCTGCAAATTTTGTTCAAATGAATACAATTTGCTTGATCAAACCTTTTGTTTGCACACATTATCTGATTTGTAAGATCACCTTGTGGGCAATATGTGATGGAAATTTAGCAGTACATGATTTAACAACAGCACTAAGGACTAAGTGAGGTCAAATGATTCGTCCGCAGCAAGTGGCTTTGCATATCGATGTATAATTTCAACTAAAATGTTTTTGGTTTAGAATAACAATACCACCCTGGATGTCATTCACTATAACTGGAATAGTAGAATAATACAAGTCCCTGTCCAAATAGAGCTGGACCACACTGAGGAGCCAGAGCAGCACCACTGCAGGAAGTAGTGGGCCGCATGTTAATAAACTGAGACAGACTGCAGCAGGGGCGGGGAAAACACACTGAGATAACCATCACAATCACTGAATCCCCCAATTTAAAAATGATTTCTGGAGTGATAAAATTCAATATAAATGTATTTCTTGATGTTTCAATGATAAGCCTTTTAATTTGATCAAACAAAATTGTCTGTTATGAACATAGTAAATAAACAACATAGTCTGCACCCTCTTGGACTGTCCCACAGCCTGATCAGAGATTCAAGGTAACATACAACTAGGTACAAACATGCAGTTTTTTTTGGGGACATTAATCATCTATTCCGCTTTTTCAGTGAACAGGTCAGTTGCACAATGCTGTCAGATGATGAAAAATAATACAATCAAACAGAAAATCTAGCAAATTGTCTGTATGGGACTTGATTTTCCAGGGAATTTAATTAAAGTTCATCTCATGTCAAAGTTGTACCCACAAGCGCAACAATTTACCCAGCAGCCTGGTTTCCGTTACAGGGTGTGAGTTAATTCAAATCTTTGTCAAGGAATTTTCCCCCTAAACATTGATGTTATTTCTTGTTGCCAACGGAGATGATTTATTATGTGGCCTTTTTGCTTCGATAGTACTGTATAAACATTTGACATGGTTCTGGGCCTGGCAAACCCATTCAACCCTGCTGTGGAAAAGTGCTCTGTGAGGTGGGGACTACTTTCTTCCTGTTACCTTGAAGGTAATTTATGGATCTTGTTGTGGTTTTACCCAGGGTACGCCATTATGATATGATAGGTGGTTGAGGTACAAGGTGAAGGGTCAAATGTGAAATAACCCTTCCTCCCTGACAGACATTTGAGTCTCTCTGCTGATTGAGAGAGGATTTCCTATTGACCTTGTCTGACCTTAACCATATTGACAGGGTCACTGTTGTGTTCGTTCATTCCTGTTGATATTTTCAAATCCATTAATAATAGGGAGTTAATAAATAATAGGGAGTTCTATTATTTATTACTATCTGATTTATCATTTGGAAATGAGCAGGCAAATGTGTGTGTCTCCACAGGCATGATGCTGTGAGGCTGCTTTATGAGGCAGCCTGGATGACCATGATGGAGCAGGCTGCCAACCAGCTCGAGAGAGACCATGTGCATAGTGTCTATGACAAGATTGCTCCATATTTCAATGACAGCCGCTACAAAGCTTGGCCTAAGGTTCGCCAGTTCCTTCTGGACCTGCAGCCAGGCAGCATCATCGCTGATGTGGGTAGGTGTCGCTCCTACAAATGGCCTCCCTGCAGACCTACCATCCTGATAACCCCCTAACACATGACTAGCACAGTGTGTACTCGATTGATTTCAAGTAGTTTAGCATTGTTGGTTCTTCTGTTGATTCAACATCATCTATGTAATGTTGTTTCTGGTTCTTATATATGGAATACCAAGAACTAATGCTGAAACTGTCTTCCTTCTTCCTTCAAGGAGAGATGTCATTTATCTTAAGATATTAAAAACCTAATCTGATCTTTCCTTAAGGCTCCCTAAAATGCTGTTGATTGATTGTCGCCTCCATTGCAGGCTGTGGTAACGGCAAATACCTCCACATCAATAAGGAGGTGTTCAAGCTGGGGTGTGATGTTTGTCGCCCCCTGGTGGACTTTGCTTGGAGCCAAGGGCATGAGGTCCAGTTGTGCGATGGGCTACAGTTGCCTTACAGAGATGGTTGCTTCGACGCTGTGCTCTGTATTGCAGGTAGTGGACACACTCCCTCTCAATCACAACTACTCTCTTCATGTGCATGACGCTCAGCTCCTGTGTGTCACATGTTTTAAAGTAGGTTAACTATAATAATGATAAACTTGAGCATGTGTTGTCTGGATATAATTTATTTAAGAGTCTATTTATAAGCACGAGGACAGCAGCAAACACCCACACAATTAATTCACATTGTGTACCAGTCCTAACGTACATAATGTGATTTGGTGACTCAGAAATTACCTTTAAATGCTGAACAGTAGAAATAAAAATAAATGTCTACCCACCATCATACTGTTTTTATGACCAATTAATTTTCTTTCAGTCATCCATCATTTGTCCACCAAAGAGCGCCGTATTCGAGCAATAAAGGAGATGGCCCGCACTCTGCGGGTGGGAGGACGCATCATGATCTACGTGTGGGCCATGGAGCAGAAGCGTCGCAAATTTGAGAAGCAGGACATCTTCGTCCCCTGGAACCCCAACCCTCAATCCCCCTCCAGCTCCAACAGGGAGCACGCCAAACCCAGAAGGAAGGGCACAGCACAGAGTGTGAGCGAAGCCATAGACAACACTGACAAGCACAGGAAGGTTAAAAGCACATCCTCCATGTTAGACGAGGAAGACATAACCTGCACCACGCAGCAGCAGAGAACCCAGAGACTATGGTTCTTCTCTAGGTCCCTGGATTCTGTGTTCGACTTTGGAAGCTTAGCCATGTCTTGGTCGTCCTCCAGAGACCTGAGCACTTTATTCTCGCCCACAGGAGAAAATGAGGGCACCAAGGCTGGCCAGGGTGGGAGAGGACGAGGGCTCATCAAGCAGGTCTCAAGCTTCTTTTCCCCTTCGTCCATGATCAGCTCAGAGGAGGACGTCTTTGACTCGGTCACGGACCTGCACAAGGGACAGAAGGATGCTGGAGGAAACACCACCACCAACAGCACAGATAACCAGGGTGTCTCTGTAGCCATAGTCCAGGAGTGTGGCTCTCTGGCCCTACCGGATCTAGTCCCCTACCAGAAGGAGCATCTCAAGCAGTCTGGAGACGGAGAGAATGACGGAGGCCAGCAGGGAAAAGAGCGAGAGCAACAGGAGAGCACACAAAGCCCTCAGGAGAGTGACGGGCAGGTGGCAAGCTCCTGCCTGAGGTACTACCATGTGTTTAGGGAGGGGGAACTGGCAGAGCTGATAGAGCATCATGTTGAGGAGCTTCATGTCACTCACACCTACTTTGACCACGCCAACTGGTGTGTAGTGGCAGAGAAAATTCAGGTCTGGAAAATCTGATTTTAACAAGTTGGAGTTTACTTTGGGTTGCACCTGCCTCAAGTTTTAGCATTGAATGACACATTCAATATTTTTAAATTGTCATAACTGTACAGTACCTATACAGACATAGCCACTGTAGAAGCTCCACATTTTAGGGCATGCAGCAGTAAAGGACTCCACTGCACTGCTGCTCCACCTAACCGTTTGGAAAATTACATTTCTTCTTCTCTTTTCAGCTGTCAGTAGATACAAGGAATGGTCCTAGCTGTCCAGACGCAAGCTTTGTGTTACAATATGCTTGTCCAGTTCTAGTATTAAACTTAAACAGAAAGGATCACTCGTGTCCACTGCAGGAATAACTGAGGATAAATGTTCTACAATGGCTACCACTGGATACGGTACTACATTTTTAACGTGTTACTCAAATTTCAAGAAACTAACGAGCAGTATCCAGATATCCCTCTAGGTGTCAAGGTTTTGAGTTGATCATACCATAGGAATTGAAATGCTGCTAATAATGACTTTAACCATTTTTTTAAATTCACGTTTGTACCAGGGAGTCATGAGTTTTATTCTTCTTCTCTTTGGAGCCAAAGAGGATTTTGTGAGATTATACTCCACCTGCTCTTAAAATGTTTTCAAGCATTGATATTGGAAAATTCTTATCTCATACTTGCCTGTTTTAAACCTGCATATCTGCCTGAACACGAGACACAAGTCTCTGTTCCGTACCGTTCGGTAGGACTTTCTATAAACCACCTGTGTGTAATCCATCATAACGTTGAAAAAAAAAGAAGCTCTTAGCTGTGCAGAAATCCATTAGCACATCTTCCAAAACATTTGTGGCATTTGATTCCTGTACTTTATTCTACCCGGGTGTTTCAAAGAAAGTGTTGCCAATGTTTCTGCTTGACATCGATATTTGTAATTGCCGTGTTTTGTCTTGTGTTGAAGCATCTAGATGAACTATACCAGTAATATGTTTCGGCCTCATATACTGTGAATAAACATTGCACTGTACCGCAAGTATGTCGCTGCTTGCTACTTGATGTCAGTGAATGACAAATAGATAAAACTTGAAACGTACTGTTGTCTGTACTTGCTGTGCCAAGGAAGGTGCATAACCCTGTCAGTACAGCATGTCTGGACCAACTGTGTTTGTTCTTAAGTGAAAGTGGTACCTTATTGTTTTATGTGACCTGATGTAACTACTTTCAGTTTGTTGTATTTACTTTTATTTATTAAATATATTTGTTCATGAGGGTTGTTGTGTTGCATTTACTCGATACAGTTCATATCAATTATTTTATAAATACGGATACAGCAATCAGCAAGTTATACATCTGCTTGATGCACTCTTCAAACCACATGCCACCATAACAAAAAAACTTATTCTTACAATGATCAACAATATTGCAAATGAAAATACATTATCCATAGTCTTCTCCTGAGGGGATGAAGGTCTACAGTCCGCTTTCTCTCCAGACCTGAAACAAACATCATTATATTTTCACTTGTGCTCTTAATGCTAGTATGATTATGTTTGTAATGTAATTGTGCATAGGTCTGCATCCAAAGGCACAGGAAACCACATGTGGTCAAGCAATTCTCAGCAAGCATTTCCTGTACCTGTGTTGCTGCTCTGTGGACAATGGAGTGCCTGATGGCCAGTTTGTCAACGTCTCTAGAGTAGCCTCCTCCGATAACAGTAGCTACAGGAACACCTCTGGCCACGACCGTCTTCATCACGTACAGGTCTCTCTGATATAGTCCTAGGAGATGCTCAAGTTGTTTAAAAAATGTCTGATGTAATTCTATCTTGAGACATGAAGGTCAAATGATATCACTCACCTTGGTCAGTCAGCCGGAGCCTCCCCAGTTCATCGTCCCCGTGAGGGTCGACACCAGCATCATACAGAACCAGATCGGGGCGAAAGGTCTCCAGCAACGAGGGAAGATGGGCCTCAACTGTTGAAACATTTTTATAATCCTCATGAGAGAGCTTACAAACAACAGTTCACAGAAGAAATATTATTGAAGTTACTTGTTATGGCTTGGTTTTCCTGATAGGGTTGTGATAGCTTGCCTGTTGAAAGGTACTCCTTGTCTTCCGTTCCATCCTCCACACTGACGTCTAAGTCACTCTGTTGCTTACGGAGCGGGAAGTTTTTCCCACAATGCACCGAGAATGTGAAAACATGTGCTTCGTCTTTGAAAATGAAAGCGGTGCCATCACCCTGTTGGATTCACAAGACTACAGGTTCACCAAAGACAACGCACAAGGTTCAGCCTATCCACTAGAAACAAAGACAAATGCTCATTGACGGTGTCGTGGTCAAGCCCTCCGGACCCACATGTTCTGCTGACCAGAGCCGTCTTCCTACATCTCCCCGACTCTGTGTCCTTCTCAGCTTTCTTTATGTCATTAAAGAGAGGATACTAATGGGAGTGGACTGCACACACTCCTTTAGGGTTCAACTGATGTGGGTTTTTGAAGACCAATAATGATATTTTTGGATTGAAGGTGCCAATAGCTGATATTTTGTACAGATATTCAATATCTTTATATTTGACCATTTTTATGCCCAAAAACTTACAAGTATCCAGGTTTTCCCCAGAACTTTATAACTTTACATTAAATCTCTCCACTGAAACCCAGACTAATGAAATTCTTCAGGGTTAGCAGCTCCTTAAGGCAGAGGGACCCATCAAACTATACGATACAATTATATGTTTAAATGAAGAATTAATTTACAAACAGTATTGAACAATTAAATGAAAGAAATGTGTAAAGAATAGCAAATTTGCTTGCAGGTGTTGCAGACTTTTTTATGTAGCTGTGGTCAGGGAGGAAGGAGGTAGATGACACTGACTGGCCGATATCCCATATTTAATAAAAGCCTAATATCAGTTTAACAATACTCTCCTTGACAACAACAAAAAATTAGCAGGGGCAAGTTAACTATACCTGATGCACATCTAGATCCACAATCAGAACCCTCCGCCTGGATGAAGAGTTGCCCATCACGTATTTAGCTGCAACTGCTAAGTCATTGAGTAGACAAAACCCTGAGCCATAGCTTGGAAAAGCATGATGGGTTCCTCCTGCGGTACTGCAGGCGAGACCTCTCTGCAGCGCTATTTCTGCAGCTAGCACAGTCCCACCTGTAAACAAGAGGAAAAGCATGGGTTTGTGTGGTGTGGTGTTTTAGGCCATCCCGCTCTTAAGTCAACCAGAACCTGGATGTTGTCACCTGTTTCATATCGACAGCGTCTCACGATGCCTTCGCTCCAGGGAAATCCTGTCCTCCTTTGCTCTTGCTCGCTTGTTTTGCCATTTGTGAAGTTGTGCAAATATTCATCAGTGTGTACACAGCTCAGCAATTCCTGAGAGGCAATTTCAGGAGCCCACACCTAAGTAATGAAATTCACACACCGGAAAATATGCATGTGACTGAGAGGATACTAATACTACTACTACTACTAATAATAATAATAATAATTATAATAATAATAATAATAATAATAACAATAAACCACATGTGAAAATTACATGTGAAATTACATTTGTGAATTCAAAGCACGTGCTTTTTGAACGGATTGGTTTTCACATTTTTTGAAACAATATTGTTCACATGTGAAAACCAATGTGTCCAACAAGTAGCATGTGTGCTTTGAAGTAACAAATGTATTTTCATATGTGAGGGGAAAATAATAATACTAATAATAATATATTTTAGTTTCAAATGTCACTGAATGACTCACCTGTTTATCTGTAATGACTTGGTCCTTGATTAGAAAATGTAACACGCGGGGAAACTTCCCCATAGGAAACCTATGGTTGGGTGGGAGGTCACAGACATACTTGCTATGATGAACTACAGGAAGTCCAGTGGATTCATGTCTTATCTGCGGAGTGTGAGTGTGTTGGAGTACACTGTAACTACCAGTCAACACGGTTTCATGCAATGTACCAAATGTATAGTTAACGACAAAAGCCACATCAAAATCAGCACTCTTACTTGTTCAGCATGAAAACATCTGCAGAAGGTGAAAGCTGCACCAATCATCTGTCCGCACTTGAGCCCAGGTCTTGTAGAAAGTATTGGTTGTATAAAAGTCATTTCTCTGACTGAAAGAACAGTCCCGGTTGACTGTCACCGACATGAGAGAGGGTCGGCTAGGCTTCACGGTGACAGTGAAATCAGCACGCGATCTGCACTGTGGCTCATGTGGCTTGTAATATATAATATATAATATATAATATAATACGTGCCAATATAACTGGCGAGTACTGCACGAGTTGTCCTTGTTGTTGATAGATCCGTGTGAGCCTAAGAGCTCTACTGCCACCTGCTGTCCTGGAGTGGGAATGATGCACAGACTCAAACAACTCGCAAACAATTTACTGCCACATACTCATTTGGAGTGTGGACTAATTACTGATTAACAACAACAACAAAAAGTTATCTATCAGATTGTTATTAAATATTTGATTTTTATCTCCTGAATTCTGTTTTAAGTTAAGTTAAATTTAGTGATTTAGTTTTAAATAAAAAGGAGGATTAACTATGACCACCAGTCAGTGATTATCATAAGGCAAACAGCCACCAGTGTTAACAAAAAGCGATTATACTTTATCAATCAATTTATTTTTTATCCCCTTTCCCCTTAAATATATTTTGCTATGGGTTGTAAATGTACTAGTCTTTATTCCAGTAATACTACTAAACCAATGATTGCAAGATTGGTATTTCTACTTGTAAAATACAGGCAATAGATGGCATTTGCTGAAGAACTCTAGCCCACAACACCCTGTAGGTTTGTTTCAGTGGCGAATCAAGTGGAACAAGTAAAAACAGATAAAGTGACTGGTGGGCTATAAAGTTCTTAACAAAAATGTATGTATTATGTAATGTATTATGTAATATTCCACTAGGGACTTATCACGTGTCTGTGGTATTATAATATTCCTATAATGTTCCTATAGGGATTTATAGTTGTGTTGTGATATTTGTATAGTATCCTTCTAAAAGTTATTATAGGGTTACTATAGTTCATTTTTGACACAAACTCCAAATATAAAAAAATACTAATAAATAACTAGAGTCTTGTGAATAGGCTTGCCATTAGATTCTGTATATTATTTGGACAGGGTAAATGTTATTCGATTTTTAGGTTTGATACTAGGCCCACCTCATATAGATACCATTATAACAAAATGTAAGAAGATTTTGAATATTACGAGATGCCTGGTTTGGATGCAATAGAAAGTGACTAGATATATAAAGATTGATAAGATCCATTCTGGACTATGGGAGTGTGGTATTTGGGTCAACTTCAGAAAGGTAAAGTTAGATTTAATTCAGTATCAAGCACTAGATTTATTGTGGGGTTTTAAAACTGCATCAATACCAGTCTTGCAAGTGGAGATGTGGGAAATGCCGTTAAAACTCAGAAGACAACAGGTAATTATGACATATTAGGTTGATTTTACATATATTTCATATATATGTGTGTGTTGTAGTAGTAGTAGTAGTAGTAGTAATAGTAGTAGTAGTAGTAAAGGTAATATTAGCTTTCATTATATTATTATCATCCTCTTTCATGATGGGCCCTTTGTTTATGAAAGGGCCTGGATGTTCCCATGTCTTGCCTCGGGCTGTTTGTCTAATCCACATATCATTCTTCAGATACCTCTGGTATTATATCATCTCCACCATCGTGTGAGCTGCATCTGTTGAAGCAAGCTGCTGAGATTCCTCTGTCTCTGTCATCATGTCTCAAAGTTAGAGGGGCGTTGAACACAGACATTTATATGTAGGCCTATTGGTAAACTGGAGTACAAAAGATTGCAATTAATTAAATGCAACCTAATAACAAGAAATGAAGCAGACAATTTCAGTTGGAGCCAGACACACACACACACACACACACACACCTGAAATAAAATATCATGTCAATATTAGCTCTTTCAAATGATTATAACATATCATTTTACATGCCATAAATCATATCATATCATATCATATCATTTCACATTAAAAGCCACAACCAGTTTTTATCCTATTAAACAAAAAGCAAATGGCTAAGCCTACTTTTTCTGCAGTTAGTCTGGTTGCTTTATGGGGACAAAGACAGGATGTTTTGCTTTGGGTTTTTTGGGGGGGGGTAAATGGGTAAATGATATGAAGTTGTAAATCATGGGAAACACATTATTCTGAACTCAATCCCTTTTTTCTCTCCCCCCCCCCATGATTATCAAACCTCCTTTTGAGTTTTGTATATTCTCTCAGTTGTGTTCGCTAGATGTCTATACTATAGACAAATGGCTCAGGGGAGGAGTAAATAAAGAGGATGAGGGTATAGACTCTAGACTCTATAAAGAGGATGAGGGTATAGACTCTATACCCTCATCCTCTTTATTTACTCCTCCCCTGCCTTCTCCAGCCGTCACAGTCAACACCCCTCCTATTAGGCTGAAGCGTTCTGCTGCTGATTGAAAGAGGTGGTCCCTATCTCACAACTGACAAGACAGTGGCAGGGGCTGTTTCTGGCGTCACACTGAAATCATGTCAAACTGAGAACTTGAGAGATTTACAACCTTCAACGTTCAAAGTGACAGGGGATGCTGTAAAAGGGTAAGTACCCAAATGATGAATGAATTGGGCTTTTTTAGTTTTAGAACACCCTTAACATCTTAATATGTACATTCAAGTGTTTTTAGGATAAAAAAATATGTTTCTTTAGCGTGTAGAACACTTTATATTAAGGTACACATATTCACCATTAACTAGTTGTTTATTATCATGCATATTAGTAGCATATTGGCTCTTTATTAGTCATTATAAAGCACTTATTAATGCCTTATTCTGCATGATCATATTCTACAACTACTAGGCCATTGCATCTCCAGTGTGCCATAATCACTGCATTCCACCAGCACGTCCACATAACATTGGGCCTGAATTGGTTATTGTGTTTTGTAATTACACAAGCTTGCAAGGTCAGTAAACATGGCTTTGTTATTTGTGAGCCAGATCTGGGAGGGGTGGGGATCGGAAACAGTGCCCTAACTTGTTATGCAATTCTTTGTGGGTATTATGCTGGGCACGATTAGGAATTGACATACTGGTGACACCAAATTTATGATACGTGTTTATTGGCAACATCTGTTCATGATATTAAAGTTTTGAAATCATAATGTTTGTCACAATGCAAGCATGTATGTCATTTTTGGTCACGTTGTCTCACGTTTGAGACAATGAGAGGCAGAATATGTGTGTGTGCATTCATATTTGTTTATACATGCACCCTTGTGCAAATGCATGTGAATGCACACACCATGTATATGCCTGCTCGTTCATGTTTTACATTTTATAGTATTTCATTCCCATGACATGTGGTAGAATCTCATCTCCCTTCCTTTTTTTTCTGTCCACGGATGACTTTTCATGCATGATGGGGATGAAGGGTGTTACATAATGCACAGGGCGGGGGTGACCTCGAAAAACAAAATCTCATTGCACCGCAATGTGAGTGATGTAACCAAAACATATGCAGATGAAGTCAAATTTGCAATCACATCGGTGGTTGTTGTGATTCCAGGATAGTAGGATATGGAAGGACAGCTTTGAGAGAAGGAGGGAGTGGGGGAGGGAGAAAAAGATGGATGGAGGCAGGTAATGGGGAAGGGAGGTAGTGGGGAAGGGGAGGGGGATACTCACAAAAATGATTTCAGGGGCTTGACAAAGGTAGATGTGTGTGTGTGTGTGTGTGTGTGTGTGTGTGTGTGTGTGTGTGTGTGTGTGTGTGTGTGTGTGTGTGTGTGTGCGTGGTAATGGGTACCCTCTCATTGGTATAGGGGGACTGCACACCTGTACCAACACACCTGTACCAACCTTGCCAGTTGGGATTAAGGGAATCTCCATTCATCTGCTGAAGAGCTGTGAGAACACACCTGTTCAAAGCAGTAACACACACTCACCAGTGATGATGATGATGTTGATGTTAGCCCACCAAGGTGGAAATTGGTACAAGATGTAGTGATGCTCAAAAGGGCTTCTTCAGCTCCAGGGCCTAATGGAGTCCCCTATCGGTTGTACAAAAGTGCACCGGATGTGCCGAGGTTCTTATGGAAGCTTATGAAGTTAGCTTATTAAGTTTCATTAGACTTAGGGAGCTTTCATCAGACTTTCAGTCCCAAAGAGAAATAAATCAGTTTAGACCTATTTAATGTTGAAGGGAAGATTTTCTTTAGCATAGTGGCACGGAGGCAGTCTAATTATTTAGAAAAGAATAGAAGAAAGTGAAAACTGGGATGGAGAGATTTGTGGAGTATGGAGGCAAACTGAATTAGATGTATTATAGGGGCAACCTATGATGTGCTGCCATTGCGCCACAATTTTAGTGAGTGGACAGGTAAGGATGCTGCGTTGTTGTGTTCCAGTATATGTACGCATAGATAAATACGGTGTAAACTTAGTTTCTCCCAAAGGCGAGACACCTGGTGACATAACCAAGTGCTGAAAAGTTTGGAAGGAAGAACAACAGGGTTAGAAACTCAGATACGGATACTGTGGAAGTTTGCTGTTGACGGTTTGTAGAAAAGTCTGTTTTCGCATGTTAGGCGAGTTGGGCGGTAAGTGCAACATGGTTGTACTGAGCAGTTGAGCGT
>CABFOQ010048387.1:0-16735 GCA_900660455.1 Gephyroberyx darwinii | reverse complement strand
GTAGATCTTTGAAGTAGTAAATCCTGAGGTCTAGTCCTAATCCCTAGTCCATCCGGTCTCCTGCGTTTGGCCACATGTTTTCATCCACATCACACACACATCACATCTTTTGGCATGGCGGATCCAAGCTTGGCAATCCTCTGGATATGTCCTCACATCATTCATAGCATTGACAAGTGACGTCTGATTGTGTAGATTGTGGTCATAAACCTTCCTCCTCCACGCAGAAAAAAATTCTTTAGTGGGGTGTTTGTAATTTGGCAAGTTGCTGTCCATTTGAATGTATGTTAGGTTTTGAAATCTACCAGTTTTGAAAAGAGTATGTAAGCATTGGCAAAATGGGCTGTAGATACACATGGTTCTGCTGGTGGTTGACTTGGAGTGAGAACAGATTTCATGAATTTTGAAAGCTGTGGTCATTGAATGTCAGTCACGGTTTGGTTCGCATAGACTTCTGTTGTGCTCACTGTGTGAAGAGTTTTGAAGAAGTGGCTTCAGTATGGACCGATGTGAGTTAGCAATCGGAAAAAACTGTAAGTTGAGTTGACCCGGAGGACAAGAATTTCATTACTGGTAATGATGTTTGCATTGTTGTCCAGTACTTGATAATAAACTTGAAACTTGAAGCTGTTGGTCTGGACAGACCGCAGCCTCCTGCCAGAGGGGAGAAGTTCAAAAAGGGAGTGTCCCGGGTGAGAAGGGTCAGCCATGATCCTAGAGGCGTACAGGACCTGAAGCAGCGACAGGTCACAGCCGATCACCTTCTCTGCTGCAGTCTGGCTTTGTCCCTGGCAGTGGCACCAGCAAACCAGATGGTGATCGATGCGGTGAGGATGGACTCAATGATGGACCATCATTATCTGCGGCAGGTTGAACTTCTTCAGCTGCTGCAGGAAGTACATCCTCTGCTGGGCCTTCCTGGTGATAGAGCTGATGTTCTGCTCCCACCTGAGGTCCTGGGTTGTGGTGGTGCCCAGGAATCTGAATGACTCCAGAGTGCTGATAAGGGAGCCACACAGGGTGAGGGGTGGCTCTAGGTTGTTAAGGCTGCACCAGGAAGCCAGCCGATCAGGCAGACCCATCCCCATCAGAAACTGATGCAATGGGAGGGGGGCTGTTAAATGTGAAGTGGGGTGTTGATGGGTCTGGTGTTGGGGGGCTGGTGCAGGGGAATGGAGTCAGGACTGTTCAATTGTCTTTCAAATCTGCAGTATAACTCATTCAGTTCGTTTGCCAGGCGAAGGTCATTCATAGAGTGGGGGGGGGTTCTCCTGTAGGCCCTTCCAGACTGACGAGGAGTCGTTGGCAGAGAAGTGATGTTTCAGCTTCTCTGAGAAACGCCGTTTGGCCTCCTTTATCGCCTTGCCAAACCAGTATTTGGCCAGCTCAAACCAGTCCCTATCACCACTCTTGTAGGCCGTCTCTTTTTCCAAACGTAGCTGTTTGAGTCAAGCAGAGAACCAGTTTGTCATCGTTATGACTCACCCTGGTGCGTGTTGGTATGCAGCGGTCCTCACAGAAGCTGATGTAAGATGTCACAGCATCTGTGTGACTGTGGTGTAACAGAGGTCCAAGGTGTTCCCCTCTCTGGTCGGGAATTTGATGAATTGTA
Organism: Gephyroberyx darwinii; assembly: GCA_900660455.1. Classification (NCBI taxonomy): domain Eukaryota; kingdom Metazoa; phylum Chordata; class Actinopteri; order Trachichthyiformes; family Trachichthyidae; genus Gephyroberyx; species Gephyroberyx darwinii. Next base: position 15,123 of record CABFOQ010048387.1, on the reverse strand, counting down.
TATATTTGGGAAGTTCGTGGGTTAAGTTACATTTGTTGAAATCACCCAGAAAGATGACCAGTGAGTCCGGGTTCCCTCTCTCCACACACAGTATTTGGTCAACATGTGAAAACAATAAATGGTTAGTACACGACATCCCCCAGCCTCGGACCCTCACAGAGGACAAGGACGGTTGGGCAGTAGCCAAGTAAGGATCCATAGAGACAAGACAAGCTACAACAGGGGGGATAGAAAGGGAGTGAGATCAGATCAAGATAAGTAAAGCCAGCAGATGTTTAGTCAGAGCATTTGCCTCACTGTGAACCAGAAGCAGGTTTACCGCATCAAACTCATGGTATCCTTAACGTGAAGAGGAGCATCTCTAACGTTCTCTAACCTACAAATCTCCATCCCTTTCTCTCCTGTCTCAGCCTCAGCCATGGCACTGTGTGAATTCAGAGGAAGGGGCTTCACAAGGCCCAACGTTTACCCGGAGGCCCCGGATGGAGGCTGGGGGTGGCTGGTGGCCGTAGCCTTCTTCCTAGTGGAGATTTTCACCTATGGCACCATCAGGATCTTCGGCATCTTCTTCCATGACCTGATGGAGGAGTTTGGGGAGACCAACAGCCGAGTCTCCTGGATCGTTTCCATCTGCGTCTTTGTCACGACCTTCACTGGTGAGTGGACAGTATTGGACAGCAGAATGAAAGACCTCCTGTGATGCGATGGCATCGTCTACATTAAACAACCTGTTCACCCCTTGTCCCCAGCTCCTCTCTCCGCTGTTATGACTAACCGGTTTGGGTTCCAACCTGTTGTTATGATTGGAGGACTCCTCGTCGCCACAGGGACCATCGCCACGGGCTTTACCAACTCCATCAATGAAATGTACATCACCACTGGATTAGTTGCGGGTATTGGATTGCTTCTCTCTCTCTCTTCTCCCCCTTTCTCTGCACCACATAATACAAAATGATCTAAGAAAGTCAATGTAACTGTGTGTGTCCTTTCCCCTGTGCAGGTCTGGGTTACTGTCTGACCTTCCTGCCCACTGTGACCATCCTGTCTCAGTATTTTAACCGTCGCCGGTCTCTGGTCACGGCTGCGGCCTCCACTGGAGAGTCCTTCTCCATGTTTGCCTTGGCACCCGGTGAGTGCCACCGATGTGTTTTACATGCCTAGTGTGTAAAGTGTGTGATGAATGTCTAGTTTGTGTGAGCAGGAGTTCGATCCCGCTGCCTATAGCTGGTCTTTACATTTTTCATGCCTAAACATTAAAAGTTTTCGGTGCTTCCCCCCAGAATCTTATTCTTGTCAGGGTGGAAAAGCATTTAGACCATCATGGGACACTAAAACTCTCAACTGAACTCTCCAGACTGATGATGTTCTTTTAGGGTTAACAGCTACTGACCAGCCCCACCTATTCAATGTTAGGAGAAACTCTGGGATACATTATTTCCTTTAAATGAAGAATTAATTTACCAAAAAACTTTATTGAATTGAATAAATAAAAGGTGCAAAGGAAATATTTCATTGCAGATTTTAGACCTTGTTCTTACGTAGCTTTGGTTAGGGATGAACCATCATATCAGCAGTAGATGTCATGACTGGACGATATCCAATATTTAATAAAAGCCAATATCGATATATTGGCAAACCCAATGAGGGGTGACAAGGATGTTCACACACAATGTTGCCTAATGAACCCATTCCCTCTTCTCAGCCTTCTCCGTGTTGAGGGACAGAATCGGCTGGCGCTATACTATGGTGGTGATCGGAGCTTTGCAAGGCACCATCATCATCTGTGGGGCTCTGCTTCGGCCGATCGTCATCAAGCCCAGAACAGCCCAGGAGACAGAGACTAACAGAGAGTCCACGAGGGAGCTGGAAGCCCTCAGGACACAGGAGAACCTGGAAGGATCAAACTCAGAAGACTTGTTCACGTTACGTTGCGTTAAGGACGGCTTGTATGCTCCAAAGATCTCCTACAGTCAGGACAATGAGCTGACCAGAGATTCTGTGAGCTCTGGAGACTCAGGTTTCCAGTCTTTGAAGGGCCCAGATGAAAGCAGCCAAGAGGAGAAGACTTTACTGCATAAGGAAGAAAGGTTACAGGCTGTACAGGAACATGAACTTGAAAAGGAGGAGGAGAAAAAGAACAGAAGGGAGGAGGGAATGAGAAAAGTCCAGGGAGAGGATGGAGGGGATGAAATTGCGCCTACAAAGACTCATAAACTCCTCGATTTCTCCGTCCTCAGAGAGGGCGCATTCATCTGCTATTCCCTGTTTGGACTCTTTGCCACGATGGGCTTCTTCGCCCCTCAACTCTACATCATCGAGCTGAGCGTGAGTCGAGGGGTGGAGCGGGACCGCGCCACTTACATGCTCTCCACCATGGCCGTGGCTGGAACCGTAGGCCGTTTCTCCATCGGATGGATCCTGAGCAGGAAGCAGCTGAAGAAGAGGAAGCTGCTAGTGCTTCTGGCATGTGTCATTTCCATGACTATTGTCCTAGTGGCCTTTACTTTAGTTTGGGAGTTCTATGGCCTTGCTGTGTGCTGCGCCATCTACGGGTTCTTCATGGGAACCATAGCATGCTCTCACATCCCCATGCTGGCTGAGGAGGATGTGGTGGGCATAGAGAGGATGTCCTCGGCTGCTGGGGTCTATGTGTTCATACATAGCTTTGCTGCGCTGGCCGGCCCGCCACTCGGAGGTAAGCGTGACGTCTTTAGAAAGTTTAGAAACACTGGCTACAGTTAGACTTGTTTTAATGTGACACCTAATAATCCCGTTATACTCTATTCTATCTAGGTGTCCTGGTGGATGTGACCCACAACTATGGCTCAGCCTTCTACTCCTGTGCGGTCGGCATGGGTCTGGGTGCCTTGTGCCTGGGTTTGGTAAAACCCGCTAAGAGAGGTCTACTCTGCAGAAGGAGGGATCCCAAACGCCCCGAGGCCATGCCTGCAGAGGAAGGGAACACAGTGGAACACAGTGGAGGGCATCAACAGGACAAAAGAAGAGGCAGTCCTCAGGATTACTTGGAAGTACATGTTGAATTGGGCCAGAACCAGAAAGGGGCCACAGGAAATGGCCAGCAAGTCATCAGTTCTGTGAAAACATAGCGCTTAGGGTAATAAAGGATATTGGATATTGAACAATCTGAAGGCTGCTGCTGGCAGAGGGAGTTTAAGCAAGAGGAATGGGATGAATAGATCCCAATATTGATGCTTTACAGTTTTTCTCCATTGTATACACACAAAAAATGCATTTCTGAAAACTTGAAGCTCATGTATCAACAACAAGACTCCAGACTGCTAAACTCTAAGCACAATTTCATTGTTTTCACTCAAATAGAAATTCTGAATCACATTTTTGCAAAACTCTATGCACAAATCGCATCATTTAGCACACTTTGTTCACCTGGAAAACACTGGCCTTCAAAATGCCACACCCTAATTACCAATTAGTCTCGCTCACATCTCACCTGTTCAAACTCAATTGGAAAAACACTCCAATCATGTGTCAGAGCATAAAAGAGGCCTCAGGTGACCTCTACTGCGTTGAGGGAAAAAATGGAGCAGCATTGAGAACAGAGAAGAGCAGGAGCAGGAGCAGGAGCAGGAGCAGGAGCAGGAGCAGGAGCAGGAGCAGGAGCAACAACGACAATGACCGAAGCTGGGCAGCGAGTCCAGCCGAATTTGAGCCGCTTCACGGTAGCCTCAGTTATCCGGGCATTTGGGAAGCTGGGTTGTGAGTTTAGCTCAATTGGAGCTCATTTGATAGACAAATGTGCATTGTATCATATCCTATGCAATGATTGTGTCAATGCAATATTTATGATATATTCACAGTATTGTATTATAATATGGCAACAGTCTTTATACTGTATGTACCATAAAATTGCAACCTATTTTGGGACAAAAAAACCCCCCTAAACTTCAAAAAAGGAGAAAAAGGAAAACAAGTTCTACACAATTTTATACAAAACATATATAAAAACAGTATTTTGTGTTTTAAATTTATCACACCAGTGTTTATTTGATGCTCTGTAAGAGATATTCATGTGATAGCTGTGTGTATCGTTTTGGTAGAAAGAATCAGTTTTGAGAAGGTGTTTTTGGAACGTGGTTTTGAGTGCAGTGTTTCATTTTACAAGAGATTTGTGGAGTTTTGTCAAAATGGTTAACTCTTTTTGGTTTTGTGTTTAGAGTTTTGAGAAATTGAGCTATAGTTTCAGGAAACACGTTTAAACGATTGGGAGATCTGCTCTCTGAGAGGAATCTCTAGAGCTTTTAGATGACAATATGGACTTACATACCTGCTGTACCATACAGTGTTTTTATTTTTACAGTACCTAACCTTTACATTGAAAAGGGTATACTGTTCAATACCAGCTAAATGTGGTGGGACATTTGATGTTGTGTCACTTGAATGGATGATGGGCAGGGATAGAGTAGTCATTTAAAGGGTGGGTAAACTATGACCTCCAATTGGTGAACACCATAAGGGAAACAACCATCGATACAAACAAATCAGTTATATTTTCACAACAAAGCAATAATTTGTGTTTCATTTTCCTTCAGAAACTTAAATTTGATACTACTTCCTATGAATGAAGATTCATTTCAAACTAAATAAAAACAGTGGACAAACTGGGTTTAGGTGGGTTTACCCTCCACATCCCTTATAATGGTGTCAAATATGGCTGGGAGCTATGGACGTGCCAAATACACTACAGTTGTTCAAAAGGGAACTTTGGTAATGCAGTGTTTAAGAGGAGGTGCCTCAGAGGTCATCAAGTGTCTGTGTTGCATCACTATCTGCTGGTGGTCAATACTGTGACGATAGCCTGAAAAACTGTAGTATGTGAAGCTGCCAGAACAACAAATTGCACTGATTCTCTACCATGAAATCTACTGGAAGAGATGTCCTCATAGAAAACACATGAAGCTCAGGAGTGTATGTGATTAAAAGCCTTTATTTTAACCAGTGTCAAACACTGTCTGCATTTATAAATATATAAACTATTCTTTATATATATTTTTTGTATCATACATTGCAGAATATGACAAATGTGATACTCCACCTTCCTTAATCTACACATTTCTCAATATACATAATAAAATACAGTCTCTACTTCCTGACATATCAGATATCAAGTTCATTTTGGAATTGGACTGCAACAGTGATCAAGTCACAGAACTGGAGATCACAGAACCAATCCTGAGTCTCACTGGGAAAAGAAAGCAGGGATAAGACAGAATAACTCAGAATAACAGATCCTGTTATGCAGTCAGGATATTTGTAAAAAGAAAATAATTGTGAATGGTCTGAGACTAGTTTAGAGCTAACTTCTACTCCCTCTCATGCATTATGTCCAGTTCATATCCAGATTTATGAGTAGTTATTACAGGATATCTGCAAATTTCAGAAAGCTGAATTTTTAAAAACCAAAGTAAACATAACAAAGCTAATGAAAGTATAACAAAAAAAAACAGGAAATTAATTTTTTAAAGGAGCTGTCCGACACAAGTCCAATTGTGTTTAGTAAAGCATATTGTACGAATAACCCTGTTCTGTATCCATCAAGTGAAAATGTAGTATTACTTTTTAAGACCTTAAATTTTGCAGGCTTTTAAAGGACATACAGACACTATAGTTTATCATCTTCCAGTATGTCCAGGCACCTGCGGAGCCACAGTCTGGATGTGTCAAAGGCGTGAGTGGGTTTGGGGAAGTGGAGCCCAGACTGAGAGGCAGTGGCTCCTCCACTCTGGTCCTCCTCCATCCAGTGCAGTAAGGCCTGATGAACAAAGATAATAACCATTCAATAAAAAACTGATCTTCTGGCAAGCCTTGATTAAAGTGAATGCTGGAGAGATGTTCCTCAATTCTATCCAAGAACACTTTACTTTGTTTTATCCATAACATGCCTTCTTACCTTGTATCTTGTGGCTATTTTGAAGCCGATTGAGGACTGTAGCTTGCGGAGGCAGATGGGACAGAGGTTCAGGGGCCGACGGTCCGACTCCTCCAGGTGGTTGGAGCCCTGCATGACACAGTTCACCCACTGGCAGTGCCGTATCCCAAACATATGGCCAATCTCATGGGTCACTGTCTGGAAACAAATGTTCACAACGAGAGCTTTCTGATAACACTACAAAAGAGCAGGCGCAGAAGTGATTGGGTTTTATCAGCTGCATTGATAATAGTGAAGAGAGGAAGGGTCTTCAGCACCAAAACATAAAGTAGTGTAAATAATATTGAGTGGAATAGCTTGTAAATAACCTTGCAGGACCGAAGCAGCAGGGTGCCGGTGATAGGGGGAGTGTAATAACCTTCAAACACAGAATAGTCCCCGCGCTTTGGTTGAAACTGTTTCTTCAACCTCCCGCGGTAACTTCTGGTGTAGAAGTTGTCATCATACCTGGCAAAGCTGAAAACGCCCATTCCTGGATGTAGAGATGGGAAACAACAGCGAGGATACACATAATAAAAACTCTCCTATTTACTGGGTTGGATTAGATTTGAGTTTAGTGCCATCTAGTGGCACCTCAGCCAAATCACACCACCAATAAAGAATGCTACCTATCATGACTATGTATTTCTATGTACTCTGACATACAGGATTGAGGATTGAGGGTTATGCACTACAGGATTTCATTGTAATAAAGCTCATTTTAGTGATGCTCTGTTAAAAATGTCATGCTCTGTCCCACAACAGCCTTGCTCAGACGTTATATTTTCTTAACTATTACTTTGCAGCTGTATGAGCTCACCCATAGTGAGTGAAGCTTGTCCAAAGACAAAGTTCCAGGAGTCTTTGGGGTAGAGGTCAATCATTGTGATTCCAACAATACAAAAAGCATCTTTAGGCTTCCTTTTCTCCAGAAATCGCAGCAGGTCGCCTAAAAATGAAGAGAAAACAAAAAAGCCTAAGTACTATCATGGACAGCTTGAAATAACTACTACCCCCCCGCCCCCAGAATGTAGGCTAGCTAAAAGTTCAGATAGGAAATTCCCTGACCTACCAGTAAGGATCTGCAGATTGTGCGAGTTGCTGTTAACCCTGAAAAAACATCCTGTTTCAGCCACAGTAACCGGAGGCAGCAGCTTGACGGCGAGCCCATAGAAGAAGGCCTGGCAGTACTCTCTGAGCCACTCCACATACTGGTCTGTCTGGGCCCCCGCCTCGCCGAGGGAACCTAACAGGAAAGAGTGTGGGAATAAGGCTTAAAAACCACACGACATGCTGTACGTGGGTAGTCGAGACATGGCTGCCTCCACAACTGTAAAGTGGTGACCTAGATATATTTAGTATGTGGTTTCCTGCATGCACGTCTCCTGTTTGTTGTCTGCATCAGTGGGTTGGTAGTGGGTGTCAAACTAGGAGAAACAATAGACATCAGCTGGTGGAACAGTCATATAATATCATCTGGGTTCAAAATGACTGGATTGCTAGGCAGGGTGACCCACCACACCTATACAGGGCTTGGGGAAACTCTAGGAGACATTACTGCCTTTAAATGAAGAATTTATGAAATCCATTATTGAAAAATTAAATGAAGAAATAAAATGTGCAAAGAAAATAACTGTTATTTTCTTTCATCGCGGGTTTTACAGTCTGTTTATATGTAGACTACCGCTCAAAAGTTTGGGGTCACTTAAAAATGTCCTTATTTTTGAAAGAAAGGCACACTTTTAAATTAAAATAACATTAAATTGATCAGAAATACAGTCTAGACATTGTTAATGTGCTAAATGACTATTATAGCTGGAAACGGCTGATTTTTAATGGAATATCTACACAGGCGTACAGAGGCCCATTTTCAGAAACCATCACTCCTGTGGTCCAATGGTACCTTGTGTTAGCTAATCCAAGTTTATCATGTTAAAAGGAAAATTGATCACTAGAAAACTGTTGTGCTGATTAAAGAAGCAATAAAACTGGCCTCCTTAGGCTAGTTGAGTATCTGGAGCATCAGCATTTGTGGGTTCGATTATAGTCTCAAAATAGCCAGAAAAAAATAACTTTCTTCTGAAACTTGTCAGACTATTCTTGTTCTGAGAAGTGAAGGATATTCCATGAGAGAAACTACCAAGAAACTTTTAGATTACACAAGATTACACAACGGTGTGTACTACTCTCTTCACAGAACAGCATCAACTGGCTCTAACCAGAATAGAAAGAGAAGTGGGAGGCCCCGGTGCACAACTGAGCAAGAGGACGAGTACATCAGAGTCTCTAGTTTGAGAAACAGGCCTCTCATAGGTCCTCAACTGGCAGCTTCATTAAATGGTACCCGCAACAGTGAAGAGGCGACTCCAGGATGCTGGCCTTCTAGGAAGAGTAGCAAAGAAAAAGCCAAATCTGAGACTGGCCAATAAAAGGAAAAGATTAAGATGGGCAAAGAACTATTTAGGAAGAAGCAGTCAGCTGGTATTCTGCAGCTTCACCGCTTGACTGGTCTGCAAGGTTGTAATTGCTGCAAATGGAGGATTCTTTGACAAAAGCTTGAAGGACAAAATTATTATTTCAAGTAGAAATCATTATTTCTAACCTCGTCAGTGTCTTGACTATATTTTCTATTCATTTTTCAACTCAGTTGATGAATACAAGTGTGAGTTTTCATGGAAAACATCAAATTTTCTGGGTGACCCCAAACCTTTGAGCGGTAGTGTATCTAGCTATGTAAAGCCTTCTGCAAATCTGGGCATACAATTTGATTCTGTTTCAATGACCAAATTAAGAGTGTGGTACACAGTCTTGCTTCCTTGGTCTTTTTATAGTTTTCTGACCTTGAGAAGGTCATCCATGCCATTACCTCTGCAATTAGTGCAAATTGCAGCCACTAGACTTTAAACCAAATCTAGTCACATTGTGCCTGTTTTAGCCTCCCTACCGCTGGTTGCCAGTTGTATTGTTTTATCTTGGATTCTCTTTTCATATGACTGTTGCTGCCCTGCATTCCAGGCTAATGAACTAGTGTGAATTTCCGTGCAGTGCATGCAGACTGTTGTAATCAGGGTCATTCAATTTTATTTAATTTCATTGACTCCAATCTATTCTGTACATGTGTATTTAATGAACACATTAATCTTCAACTAGATATAGAGGATGTGGGATGGAAAGGCTGTTTCACCTACTAGCAATTACAAAGATGTCTTCATTTAAGGTATAGACATATGTTCATTTAAAGGCCAAATTCATCAAAGGTGCAACACCATGAAAGTAGTGAATGCTGCTACAACCTATGAATTAGTTTCATGATCTGTTTCACAGTTTGAACGGGATGGTTAAAACTGGACAAAATGAAATGCCACCTCAACCATGTGTGCACATACATACAGAAATAGGAATACACATCCCTGCTGTCTGCTACCAACGCGCTGTAAGATAAGGAATGACTTAAAGCGTCACCATCTGAACAGTAGACCGTGAAGATAAACAGGAGCCTCTGCTATGGCCGTAAATGTGACTGATTACATTGGGCTCAGTCCCAGCACTTGAGACCTAAAAGGTATTTGAGCACAAGGCGATGTCTGTGTGTGTGTGTGTGTGTGTGTGCACGGGTGTCATATTGACTTTATCACTCCATGCCAACTTATAATGCTTTTGCAGTGCTTTTAATTTTTTTAAACAGATATTTCATCCATCGACATCTCAAACACAATCATTTAATTTGATTACCAGAAAGCGACCGCGCTCCGTCCCCGAGGCACGCTCAGGCTGTTTCCCTGGAAGTGTGGGAAACATAATAGTAGTATTGATCTGTGGCCGGTGTCGCTTGTGACCTCTACCTCCAGACTGCATTAAAGGCACCATCTGACTAACGCACACAGGAATGACGAGTGTGTGGAAGGCCATTCGTGTAGGAAGAGATGATATGAGGAGTTACCTGCATCACTACTGGAGAAGATGCTAGACAATATTAAAGCTTCCTATTGGTCATCAATGGTTTATATGCTTTGCAACTGTCCTCTTCTTCTTCTTCTTCTTCTTCTTCTTCTTCTTCTTCTTCTTCTTCTTCTTCTTCTTCTTCTTCTTCTTCTTCTTCTTCTTCTTCTTCTTCTTCTTCTTCTTCTTCTTCTTCTTCTTCTTCTTCTTCTTCTTCTCAGTGTCATTCACTGTAAAAGCTGCGATGAAATTATATTTACTTGTACATTTTATTTATTTGCTTAATTCTTCAGTTATGTTTTTTATACATTCATTCTTCATTTAAAGGCAGTAATGTAAGTTTCTCTCACAGTTGTACGGGAGTAGTGGCTCATTCTGCCTTAAGGAGCTGCTGACCCTAAAACAGTTACATTAGTCTGGAGAGTCTTATTGTCCCATGATGGTCTAAATGCTGTTTCAGATGCTTTTCCATACAATTCTGGGGTTAACGCCAACTTCTTGTCATTCTTGGCATCAAATGGTCAAGGTACTCAATATCTGCACAAAATATTGTCCATCAGCAGCTTCAATACAAACATTTCTGTATCTGTATCACAAACCTGGTAAAACCCTATATGCCAACTCTGGGTTTAAGTCCCCGTTCCAGGAATGCTTGACTACATCACCTTTGGTTAGATCGATTCCTAAAGGGTGGGACTTGCTGGTGGAAAATAATCCAATTGCAGCTTTATTCTGCAGCTGTTAAAAATGCAGCAAAACTGTGAAAAAGCCACTGCACACACACTACTCTGTTACCTTTGTTATAAACATATGAGACTCATTTTCTGGTTAATAAAAATGTCTGAGAAAGCACCAGCGGAGTCATTGTGATATTTTATCCTTATCTCCTCCGTTATCTGTCCATGGAGCAGCTCATTCCCGAGAGAATCCGTCCAATATTACCTGGAAGATGCAGGAAAAGCCAAGAGCAAATGTAAGTATTTGTTGTGTAGCACATGGCAAAGAGAAAAGAGAAAGCCTTCCCCATAATATTTTATACCCCAATAATAAGAGTATCATGCTATTGAAGCAGACATACATCAAAGAAGTAGTCAACATGCCATACAACACAAGACGCTGTGTTCTGTCCTACTGGGGCCTGTAGGGAAGCCGACTCCTCTCGCTGTCCTTTATAGGGTCGTAAAGAAGAACAGTTGTTTGTCCCAGACGGGTGTCTGTCTGTCCCTAAGCTCTTGTCAAAAAACACAACCTGATTTCAGTATAAATCACACATGACAGCCTCAGTAGAGATGCTGCTGCTGTTGACAATAAACAGGCAATTAAAGTGTATATGGCCACGCCATAAAGACTGTAAGTGGTTTGTGGTATTACGCATTGATTGCACTGACCATTTCTAACCAATTATTGTCCTATAATTCAAACAGATATCGAGGCGCAATTAGTGCGCTGCAGTTTTTACTCCCATTGACGTTTTATTTTATGTCTACAATGAGACGTGTATATTAATGCAGAATTGGAAAATGGACCCTAAATGGACAAAAACATGATTTTAAGAGTCTTATTTCAGATGGAAAAAGAAGAATAGCCAAAAGCCAAGTGATTAAATAATGACATCTCCCATTCAGGGGAATGGATACGTACCTCCTCCCCTGTAATTACCCATTTCCCACAATCTAACGGTGTCTTTCCTGACCGTTTGGCTGATTCTTACTGCAGCTATCAACCACTGTGAGTTCACTCTACAGGCAGTAAAAGTCAATGGTAAGAAACAACAACATGCACAAGACAAACTCATTAGCTTGCTCCGGCGTCTGAAGGTAAACTCTGAGAAAGAGCAGCAGATAAGCGAAAGGGCAGACAGTGAAAGTTTTCACAGGCCAATAAACAGCTAATGCACTCCTGAAGAGCAGTTTGGGCCCCTAAAGAGCAGTGGAGTGTTTGAGTGGCTATCAAGGCCGAGATAATAGGGCCAGTAGGATGCCGCTGATTTTTCTAACTTTTTCTGTCATTTTATTTCCGTTTTACTAACTTTTGCTGCTGATGTCCGTAACTTTGTTAGGTCAGAAATGTACCGCTATAGTAATCGGCTTTAACGTCTTCTGGAACAACGCACAATGTTGGAAATTCATGGAAATGTAATATTGCGGAAATGTTAAGACTAAAAGCTTTCTTTCTGAACTTCTGTTTTTACTTCAGACTGTAAAACACCTTCCACTTTCATTCCCATTGTTCAAACACACACACACACACACACACACACACACACACACACTCTGATGTAAGAGCTTTATCCCAGGAGAACGTCTGACTCCATCCCGACAACACCGAGACAGAAAGGGGGAAATGATTATGCCTTTTTATTTAGCCTTATCTCCAAAGTGGGGGAGCCACTAATATGAGCAGAGTGCTTTCTAGGCAGCCGGCTCTGTTTGCTCTGCTGTGCAACACAGGAGACAAAATGGGGGCTTGATGACGGCCCCTGTCAGGGCAATACTTCATGACCTTATGAACGGCTGCAGAAAGGTCAGAGGTGTTGAACGACCAAACTATGCCGTACTTTTATTCACTTTATTACAGGTGGCGTCAGGACTGGGCACGCCGACACTTTAGTTCTGACAGGCAAGATGTGTGAGGTAAGTTATGTCATGTAAAGTCCAGCTACGTCCACACACACACACACACACACCTGCTACCCACTAACAGCAGAAACCGTCCTTTCAGCCCTTTCGGTGACGGGATACACGAGGCAGGGCGTCTCATTTGGTGCCAGCGATGCCTCATGTGATTCTCTCCCCGTCCCAGAGGACCGACGCTACTCTGCCAATAGCAACATCAATTAGACCATTTGTCTTTTTCTGGAAAGCAGAGCTGACCAATTACACCAATATCCAGCGACCTGATACATGTGTTTATGAGAGCGCCGGCCGGGGCGGCCTCAGGTAACTCAGATGGATGGCGGCGCTGGTGGCAGAGGGCTGAGGTTTTCACATTCGTTACAAGTTGGAGAAATCAAATTGTTATAATGCATCAAAGTGATCATGCCAGGACCCGCACAGGCAGAGGGAATGTTTTACTCGCTTGCTGTGTATTTTCTGTTGTATTCCTGCGGGGCAGCGTGAGGCATCAGGTTGTGGAGGAGTTGATGACTACATATAAACGGTGAGCTTAACGCATTACAGCACAAATGACGCCGATTTCCTAGATGACTGACTCATCTGACTCAATACGGCCATGCGTCACAGCAGGCCGGACAGAACTATGTAAACCGCTAATATTACCCACAAGCCATAGAGAGTCAGGGTATCGGGGAAGCTGATTCAGAATCTCTTCCCAGTGGACACCAATTACACTTAACACTTACACCCCCCACCCCACCTCCATTCCTGCAAATGAGGAATAGATCTGACCAGCACAAAGCATCAATCAAGAAGAATCAATTCTAACAGTAATTACAGCAAAGCAGCGATATGTAACCTGGGAATTGGTTGGTCATCCTTACCTAATGAAACCATCTGCTTTCCAGGAGCCGTCTCGGGGAAAAAAACAGATTTACCGAATGAATTGGTTTTCTTGATGATGGGAAGCTTGAGGAAGATAGCAGGTACAAGGGCCCCGAGTTTTGTTTTGTTGCTTTCGGCCCCCGGTTGAGATATCCATTACTTTCACTCTCTCACTCGGAGGCTGAGTGGCCATGTTTGATGGGCACAACGATGAGCGGTGATATCAGAGAGAGCCAGAGTGTCGGGGGAGCAAAGTGGCTGTGATGTGCCATCGAGAAAATGGTGAGAGAACCACTACAAAAGTTTTGGGATGTTACTGCTGGTTATCATCGGACCAGCAATGATCTACAGACTCAGAGATCAATAGTTGTTTTTTTTGGTACTTAGGTGGTGAAATTGTGATGCATTATGTGGCAATAGCCAAGCAAAGAGAAGTAGAAAATAAGCCACCAGTCTTAAAAAACCCTGCCCATATGACCTCCATTCAGACTTTACTAGAAAACTGTTTTATCTGCAGAGCCGTGTGTTTACCTTTTCACCTTCCCAGTCAACCAACCATCTATCATGTATAAAAAAAACCAAATTTATCTTTTCAGCTTGAGGGCAAATCAAGCGTTTTATTAGTATTAAGAAAGAGCAGATCAATACGCAGCATCCTCTGCAGCCCCGTCTAACCTTCTGGCCATCCCCCCTTAAGAATGAATGATGTTAATCAGCACATGGCAGCTCGGCGCGTCCCTCAGCGGCGGCTCGTCCTGCTGTAATAAAGCAGTCTGCCCGCCACAGTAATTACTCTCATCTGTCTTAGTCGTGTGAGCAGAGACCTGACTGGATAAAAGCTCCACCGCGGCGGCGGCATCGGTGATGACTCGACTCCTGCCGAGACGCGAGGATGGGTTGATACTCACCATGTTGAAGAAACCCCCTTCTCTTATACTGTTGAAAAGATGTCTCTTAGAAAGACAAGGCAAAATTCATTTTATAGATCGTCTATAATCATTACAACAGACGGTGAAATGTTGACTATTGATTACAAAAATCCTTTTTTATTGATTCCAGCGACGTCAATGGCTGTGTACACAACAAATGAACAGAACTGAGTTTCCCTTCAAACCATCGTGTTTGTTAAGAGCATCGATTTAAAACAGAAAATTCACTATAAACCTTAAATGAGAAAAAAATACTCTTCATCGGGAATTATGCTCTGAAACAGAAGTACAAATATAAAGAATAACTCAATCTGACGACAAGGTCAATATTTACTACTATTCATTAATGGCAGGTCAATATTAAGCCATTTCTTTTCTTTCATAACTTGAGTTGGAGAAAACGCGTCCTTTACAAAAACTAGAAGATTTTGCAAGATTTCATGGTGGAACATCTGGAAACGAGTCCCGTTTCCCCCCCGCTGTACTCTACACCCCTTTCTCTAGCAATGTCTCTACCATCTTGGGCAGGAAGACTTCCAGGAAATGAAAGAAGTCCTGGAAAAGTCCTGCTTTGTCATTGGCTGATTGGAACCTGAGGACAGCCCTTGTGCTTTCTGTCCCGCCCACCAATTGGGGCTGAACCTTGAACTCCACGGGATCCTTGACCTCCGGTTCTTTCTCCATGATGTGCGCTGTGACCTGGGACTCCAGCTCCATGTTGCTGCCATCTTGCCTTGAGTCTGTTTCTTTGATCAGCTCCCTCCTCACTTTCCTCCTGCCGGCCCACACCGTGTGCCTCTGGACCCAGGTC
>CABFOQ010048382.1:0-19561 GCA_900660455.1 Gephyroberyx darwinii | reverse complement strand
TTTGAAATGTATCCAGATGGGTGTACTTCAGCAAAGAGGTAGATAACATAACATTTTACTTGTTTACTTCAGTTCACCTTTTGTTGCTGGGCAAACAAAAGTACTTTCATAAGAAGGGCTAAGAAGAAAGTATTGTGAATAGTCAACTATGGAGTATGAGACTTATTAATCAGGAAACCTTTAATCAGGCATTGATCACATCCATGAGCACACACACACACACACTTACAAATCCACCTGACCAAAAGAGCAAGTGGAAAAAAAATAAGCAGAGGCCAGTTTATCTGGAAAAGTGGGCTGAGGATTTTATTGGTCAAAACTGGATAGATTTTTATTCGACATCTTGTTCCACCACGGTGGTCTTCTCGCTGACATAGATGCCGTCCAGGAACTTCCTGATGTCCTTCTTTCTGACCGTGGTGGCCTGTTGGATCAAGGCCGCTGGTAAAGGACAAGAGAGCAAAGTATGAGAACAGGGAATTTATCACAAGCAGCATGGTGGTTTATTGGGTGTATCTAGTACAATAAGGAGTCACGTATTGAGGCCTGGCACAATGTATCAGTCTACTTGACAGAAATGCTGATTGCAATAATGTTGTTGTTTTTTTACATTAAATTAACAACTTAGAGCTCAGATGCATGCGGTGGTTAGTGCAAAATCCTGCCATTAAATTTACTCGAACTTAGACATGCAAACAGCTATTTGATTAATTGATCAACATGTTACTGAAAATACTGTCACAAATACATTAAGACATGTAGTATGTGGTATGTACAACCACCTTGCATTGCCCAATTGAACATGGAAGAGAAAACACCTCTGGAACAGAAAAAGTATAGGAAAAAAAGAAAGACAAACATCTTTGTGGTATCACCATGCGGACAGTGTAAAAGACAAGGAAAAAAGGAGACAAAGAACATTGAATCCCCGTAGGATACGGGGGGAGCTTTGGTAACGTTGTCTAACCTCTACGAGTGTAGCTGTAGCGTTTACTGATCCTGTTCCACTACCGTTCCCTTCTCAGACACGTAAATACCATCCAAGAACTTTCTGATATCCTTATTTTTGACTGTGGTGGCCTGCTGGATCAGAGCGGCTGGAATAGAGAGAAGCTAGGGTGATAAGGATCAGGCACAATTCACACAGGGTCAAACATCACAATCATTACAGACTACAGGTTCAGAGGGATGGAGGGAATACAGCTTGATAAAGGGGTGGTGGTGGGGGGGGATTCACAAAATATTTGATTTCAGGAAGAAGACAATCTAATTCACAATGGAGTGGCAATGACTGGGTCAGAGATAAGTACATTGAGGTATATACTAGATACAAAATATCTAGTATATACAGAATACAGATCTGAACACTTGGTGATAAGTCACCTTTGCATCGACTCTTGCATTTTTAAAGATTCCATGTGGTCAATTTATTTGTATCCTGTTTTTTTGGACTGGAATTCAAACAATTCTGCTTCATCAAATCACACTGCAATAGTTGTCATTTATTGATAACTATGCTTCACCAAATACAAGTACTCTAGCAGTACTCAGGTGAGAGCATGACTGCAATGGCACCATGTAAAAACAATGACACAAAAATAAAAATCAAGGTGAACTCAACCTGAAACAGTCAAAGGGAATGATGAACTGTCTGAAGTCTAAGGTGGGAGGGAGGTATGAAAGTGTCAATGGAGAGGCTGAGGAAGTTCTACATGACAAGGATGTGGGTTGGACAGGAGTAAGGCCAATAGAACTAATATCTACACCATAGTGCTGCTACCGTTGATTATAGACTTATCCAACTTTACAGAAATGTCTATTGAACATATTCCTGGGAGGGAGGGAGCAATCCTTTCGCCTGTAACTTGTTAGCATGTCCTTGGTTTTATTTACACATTGAGTCCCTTGCACATGGATAGACACATTTAACAGGGAAGTGTCCTTGGCTTTAGTGGTTGATCTAGTCAATATCAGTGCTAGTAGAAGGGGAGCCTAGCAGGATTCCTCTGGATCTTGCGTGCATGTCTCTGAGTAAATAACGCCCAGCATGTTTAACACAATGAGAAAACATTTGCCACTGAGCTGCAAAGTAGTGTCATTGTTGTCCCCTGAACTGGAACAGTCAACGTATGGAAGAGCAATCCTACAGATATGCAGTGTTGTTAAACAGTGATAATATCTGAGTGGAATATATGGGGTTAATCTTTGGGGAGAAAATGAAGTATTAGAAAAACGTTCTAGTATGGAACAGAGAAATGAACATATGTAGAAATACTGTGGAGAAGGTGGAAAATCTTACCTGAGTTTGACACCAGCTCAATGTCATTACCCTCCAGCACCAGCTCATCCTTCTGGGCAGCTGAGACAGAACATAACACACCTAGAAGAGAAACAGAAAATAAAATAATTTTACCATAGAGGAAAACAAAGGTCCTTCACACGAAGCTCGTTTCAGAGCAAGAACTGACTTATACGTCTGAATTTAAGGGGACAGTTTGCCAGTTTTGTGCAAATTTTTCCTAAGCTTCAAATATTCATACAAAATTTGTCCCGACTCTAGGTGCTATGTAACCCCCAAATAATCTAAAATGGAGAGACAGCTTTTTCTTAAAATTGCAGTCACTCAAAGACCATCTCAGTTTCCATCAGTCTTACTCACCGGTCCTCATACGGACACGGCGGATGTACTTCTCTCCCAGGAAGTTCCTGATCTCCACCAAAGTTCCAGTCTCCTGAATGACAACATTGATGGGGAAATGGGCGTACACAGAGCGCATCTTGTACCGGAAACCCTAGAGCGAGAGAGGGAGCGAGTTAGGCAGTGTGCAGGACAGATGAAAGACAAGAAAAACAGACTGCTCTTGCAACAATGACCAGCCATTTGGCTACTGCAGTGCAACTACACAATGGAAACCACCGTGACTATGAAAAAACACAAAGCCCTCTAAAGGCAGTGAGGCGCTGCCATCACAGAGCAATCAGTAGAGTCAAACAGAGGAAATGAAAACCATTGATGCTTCACAGCAGTGGCAAAAGATGTGATAATGGTCTTTGACAAAATCTATCAGGTACATTAAACAGCAATCTCACCAAAGTGACACCCTTGATCATGTTCTGGACGTGGCTGCAGATGGTGCGGACTGTGGCCAGCTCCTTCCTGTTCCCCCACCATTTATCCACACGCAGCTGAGGAAAGCAGGACAGTGACACACACACACCATTTTTATTACACAAACTACATCATCCCTAGAAACTGTTGGGTCCTCTTCAGCAAATAATCATGAACATTTTACCAACTAACAGTGTCCAGAAACACTTCCTTGTGAACAAAAACAATCATGCATTCAAGAAAAGCTGGAAGTTTGCAAACCAATAAGGAGTGTTTCCAGGAAAGCCTGAGCGGGGTGTACAATGAATGCTTAGTAAAAATGATCAACGCTCCATTTTAGTCCAACATTGTCCACCACTTTGGAGGTTAGAAGCTTCCCAGTTCTCTTGAAGGCACTGACTGTCAGAACTATCTGGCTGTGGCAAACAATCAGCATGACACTTGCTCATATTT
The DNA here is from genome assembly GCA_900660455.1 of Gephyroberyx darwinii. NCBI lineage: Eukaryota > Metazoa > Chordata > Actinopteri > Trachichthyiformes > Trachichthyidae > Gephyroberyx > Gephyroberyx darwinii. Next base: position 15,999 of record CABFOQ010048382.1, on the reverse strand, counting down.
TTTTTCCTTCAAAGCATTGCTAACTATCCTCATGTAGCCACCATCAAATCTGTCCAAACAAGGGCTTTTTGACGTACTTTTCATACATTCAGAGAAGCTGGACTCAATGGAACATGACAGCTTCCTTACCTTCTTCTGTTTCTTGCCCAGCAGGCTGAGCTCCAAGTTGATGTGGTTGAACTCCCTACGGAGTGTGCCACGGGGGCCCTTGACGATCACCGTCCGCCCCTTCAACCTCACCTCGACTGGATGAACACAGAAAGTACAAGGGATGAGATGCAGCACTCTGCACCAATCATGGGAAAACAGCAAACTTTGATAGTGTTAGATTTGCGTAATTGATGGTAAATGATGAGTCCAGATGTAACCAGGTAGCAAGCAAAGCATCAATAACAATTTCTTACCATTGTCGGGGATGTCGACAGTCTGGTTACTGAGAATGGTCTTCATTCTGTAATTGACGAGAATTGAAAAGGGTATTCACATAGGTTCTAAACACTGTCTGTTTCTCAAATTCAAGCAAGCCTGGGTCTTCAATTTCAAATCGAGGGTTACAAAGCCCCCTTAACCTAGAGTACAGAAAGTTGACAGCAAGTGGAGGCTTATATATAACGGTGATTAAGCTGATCAATGTTAACTACGCAGCCCGGGTAGTTTTCTAACAGTAATTTAGCCCATCTACATCATTTGCAATTCAATGTATGGCACCCAGTGACCAAACACTACTACGTTACTCAGCTAACGTAAATGCTAACGTTACACTAGCTCAAGTATTGAGACCAATGCCTCCATTCGGAGCATAAAAGGACAGTTAGCTTCGAGAAAGTATATTGCAGATTAGTGTCAACGATTCACAGCCGAAGCCACTCAACCACTTTACGTTATTTAAAATCCGTTTAAAACTCCGCTGTGCCATATTACACAAAAATAGCTGCAACGTCAGGCCTGGGACGAGATATGAAGCGGTCAGTGGAAAAACAAATAGCATTTAGCGCGACATACATACTGTAAAGGCAAAATACAACTTCTGTAGTGCAACTTAGTAATTTTAGGACCTGAAAATTGAAAACACAGTAAAATATATATTTTATTAGACACCGATGGAGTTAGATTAAGTGCATGGACCCATATTTCTGTATTCTCACCTCGCCGGTAGCAGAGGAAAGGGGGAAGGAAGGACGTCACGACGCAATTGTAGTGTACGTACGTACCGTCATCAGGCATTACAAGACGATCGATGAACTAGTAATGATTACAACACTGTTATTTCCCATTATAGAATGGTTATATTACAAAAAATAATATATATATAAACAGTAGACGTAGAAATAAAAACCCACCCGATTTAAAATACTTGATATGTTTTTTCCTACTGCGTTCATTCATGAGTTCAGACCAAAGTAACCGCTCATCGATATTTGTTGCCAATGACAAACGTCCGTCAGTCAACTTTTATGTCATGGCGCTGGTAAAACAAAGTTGTGTTATTGTTGGTCGTTTCTCCACTAATAATATATGGTCGGGTCCCAAATGCAACCCACGTGTAAGTATTTCCACTCTCCGGAATGCTGTCCCTAAACATTGTTGTCAATGATTCCTGTGACGCCATATATAATGTGTGAGCTAGCTAGTCGGCTAACGTCGTTAGCTGGCTAGGTTACAAAACATAGCTGCTGCTGCTGCTGCTGCTGCTATGTTTTGTAACCTAGCTAGTTGTAGTGCCACAAAGTGTCTATTTGATATCTCAAATCAGTGGCATGATGCACGCCTAGATAGTTCGTATGCATCTTGACGCCGGTGCCATAAACATGTGAAATGACACATTGATAAATTTAACTGTCACTCACTCTTCTGCAGGTGTATACTAGTGGCCTGACAACAGTGGCCAAGTCCTCCCCGACTCGGGCTGACAGAAAGAAGGAGTTGTTGACTGATGACGGGCCTGATCTACAAGACTTCATCTCTGGGGACTTGTCTGAGAAAAACAAGTGGGAAGAGTACAGAGGCAATCTGACGAGACAGAAGGGCGAAAGGTAGGAAATATACTGAGGTCACATTACTGACACTGTGGCAAATAGGAATTAGGCAGTTCTTATTGGTTCTTGAAACCTTCTCTGTCAGTCTGTCTCTGAATGTGGGGATATCAATAAGTAGTGATGGCGAAATGAAGCTTCCTGAAGCGTTGAAGCTTTCCAGCCTTGGGTTGAAAATAGGTTAATTTCTCGAGGCTTCAAATGCACACTAGGGCCATCTGGTCAAAAGAATAGAACAGGCAAGTCTATTGTAGATGAAGGCTGCAATGTGTGTAATAGTTGGGCGAGCGAATGAATCTACTAATGTGAATAATGACAATAAATAAATGAAAACATATCTATCTGTGTTGTGACCCAATATAAAAGCATAACAGAGTTGAGACAATGAGCTCAATGTTTATTAGATTTTGTTACATTACAGTCATTTATCAGACACTTTTATCCAAAGCGACTTACAAAAATGATAGTTGACTATGTGGGGATTGAACCCACGATCCTGTGACTGAGAGTTTCATGCTCTACCGACTGAGCCATGTTGTGTCACAACTGCATCAGCTTCTCAGTGGCAAAGTGGGTAACGCCGCTGCACTGAGCATCTAAGATGAAGTGGCTGAAGTGGTGGGGTACCCAAGTTATTTCTCTTCCTGTTTTCCTGATCGCTGATAGTGTATGGCAGGGACCAGCAACTGGCAGCCCGTGGGCCAGTAGTGGCCCAGGAAAATTCTGGCCTGCCAGTAGTTTCCAGTTATTGTAGCGCCACACAATCTTATCTACATATATACAATATATGATACAAGCCTCAATACGGAGGCTCACGGGAAACTGCCCTACGTTATCAACACGTGCTTCGAAGCTTCGGTATCAAGTGTAACATCACTATCAATAAGGTTCAAAGACAAACTCAGACAAATCCTTATGTAAGACTAGTGAGCTATAGCATTTTGAAGAACGGGTGTCCTTGCAGTGACTGATGCATCAGTTACATGAGATTCTTCCTGTTGCATGACATTTGTTCATTCCTTTCATGGTGTAATTTCTGTCTTACTCATAAGTATCAAATGGCATCTCTCCAGTCTCCAGTAGCCACTACCTGCTCCAACATAAAGGATTAACAATTATTGATTCCAAATGGGTTTCCTGTATACTATTTAACAGATTTACATAGCATTCGCCTTTAATATTTAGCACTATTAAATTGTACTGTTCTCTTACTCTAGTGCTGAAACCAATGCCAATTCAAACTGTGAAATGTGCTCATTATTTGCAAATCCTGCTGTTCTTTGGATAGCTGGATAATCCCATGAGACATAAACCAAAATACACTATACCACGGCTAGTCCCAGCCAAGCTGAACAACAGATGGAGACAAGGCCATACACGTGAACTACAGTATGCATTTGTTGTGTTGTAATAGGCTGAGGCTTCCTCCATGGCTGAAGACAGAGATCCCCATTGGGAAGAACTACAACAAGTTGAAGAATTCACTGAGAGACCTTAACCTGCACACAGTAAGTGTGTGTGTGTGTGTGTGTGTGTGTGTGTGTGTGTGTGTGTGTGTGTGTGTGTGTGTGTGTGTGTACCTGATGCTGTTGTAACACATATTTTCAAATTATTTGGTCGTAAATGTGTAACCTGTACCATCAGTGTCCTCAGAGGACTTTAATTCCATATACAAAATAATTGTGGCTAACATTGGTCTATCAAAGATGGATATCTTTTCCAGATATCCTTGATTTCCTTGAAATTTCACATAAATATCTATCAGTATATAAATATTATTTTATATTTTTTAACTTGGTATCAGATCCCAAACTCCTGTGTCAGTTAGGCTGTGTCTAAAATGCGTGTCTGTGTCTGTTTTTTCAGGTATGTGAGGAAGCTAGGTGTCCTAACATTGGGGAGTGCTGGGGGGGAGGAGAGTACGCCACAGCCACAGCTACTATCATGGTGAGTCTTCTAGCAGGCTGTGGCTCTGTGGAGCTGATTTTAAGTAAGCTTAGATCTACTTACTGTTGTAAAATTAGATTAGATATTAGTAGCAGTTTCGCTACAAGCAACATACTCGACACACAGGGCTAAAATCTCTCTCTCTGTCTCTCTCTCTGTCTCTCTCTCTGTCTCTCTCTCTGTCTCTGTCTTATATAGCTGATGGGGGATACATGTACTCGTGGATGCAGGTTCTGCTCGGTGAAGACGGCCCGTCAGCCCTCTCCTCTGGACCCAGCGGAGCCCTACAATACAGCCAAGGCCATCGCTGCCTGGGGGCTGGACTATGTGGTTCTCACTTCCGTAGACAGAGACGGTAATTGGACACTGGCTTTGTACCACGTTGTATCTGCCTATGTATGGGGGTGCGCCACCTTATGTCATAGCCAGGGATGCAGATTAAGGATTTTTGTTACTATCCCCACAGACATAGAGGCTAATCATTGAGATGTTTGCAGAGGCTCAGAGCACTAGCTGTCTTTTTGCCTGAACCAGCTCACTGAGGGAGGGTGATCTCTACCTAACAGGCCTTGAAGTTAAAACACTATTTCATTGACAGTGAGCAAATAGTATAACTTATCTCAGTAATAACTCTGTTCTAATGCTGTTCTCACATTTTCCGGTTTGGCAGATATTGCTGATGGAGGGGCAGAGCATTTTGCCAAGACTGTCTCCAACCTGAAGGAAAGGTAAAACCTCATCTCATCTTGCATCCATCCAGCCATTCATCCAACCATCCTTCTATTCATCCATCCATCTGAAAACCTATAAGTCCTGTCTTTCAAAGCCAAAGGGAATGTAATGTGGTTTATCCACTGCCTCTATGTTCATATTCATGATATATTGAATTAGCGAGCAGTATTGTTTGACAGGTGTTGTTGGCATTAATCCTCATCCAGGAACCCTCGGATCCTGGTGGAATGTCTGACCCCTGACTTTCGTGGTGACCTGGCAGCGGTAGAGAAGATCGCCCTATCAGGGCTGGATGTGTACGCCCACAATGTGGAAACGGTCCGTGAGCTGCAAAGGTACTGACTGAGACTTCAAGCTAAACATATAATAGACAATAACCTCTATGTTTACCGGCTGATAACAGTACATTTGTATTTTTATGAGGTGATACTGGCTAGCTGAGCATCTAATCTCTATTCTTACATAACTAAAGATTTATGCCTTGCCTCCATCAGCTTTGTTCAGCCTGTCTGCTGCTGGGTTTTAGTAGCAGAATTTAGCCAGCAAGCCAAAGAACAGCAGGATTTTAAAATAATGAGCAGATCTCATGCAGAGAGAACAGTGAAACAAATGGCGGAAAACTGATGGTTTCATTATTGTTGTTCTTCCAATCCCTACAGATAAAGAAATGTAATACCGCTAAATATCAAATTTGATTGCCACGCAAAACATTTCTGCAATACATAGAAAATCTTGTATTTTGAATCAATAATATGTTGGAGCTTGTGGGTTTGGCCCAGTTTGGCCCTTAGCCATTGTCCAGCCAGGTTTGGTCACAGTGAAAACTCAGGGTTCGACAGGGTGAGACATGACTAGACTACACATCCAACCTCTATATTTACCAGCTGATACAGGGTTAGACCACATTTCTAACTTGTATTTTCATACATGAAGATTGCGGCCTAGCTGGTCAGTGTGATTGGGACTTGAGAACAAAAATCTAGTCGGCATGTTTCCCTGGGCAGAGACTGAACCATGGATTGTAAGTGTAGGGGTTTTGAGGTAAAACTGACGCACCATACTGTGTTCATATTAAATGTGTCAGTCATAATGTTGCTCCCAGCTCTGCCAAAAGAGGGAGGTAGTTGAAGGTTGTAGTGAAGTGGAAATCTCAGACTGGAGGAAAGAGTTACAAGCATTTACCAGCAGGCGGCACATGGAAGCACATTGTTCGTGATGTTAATATGGAGATCTGTGTAGTACTTTTTGATTGTTCAGGTTAATCTGGAGATATCTACATTAGTCACCTTTGTCCCCAGGCACATTCGTGATCCCAGAGCGAACTTTGACCAGTCGCTGAGTGTTCTGAAGCACGCTAAAAAGGTCAAACCTACCCTGCTCACCAAGACGTCTATCATGCTGGGGCTGGGGGAGACTGACCAACAGATACTGAACACCCTGACAGGTGTGTATACACACATACAGTGCCTTGCAAAAGTATTCAGACCCCTTGACTTTTTGCACATTTTGTTGCACACACACACACACACACACACACACACACACACACACGGAGTGTTGACATTGAATAGAACGTTTCCTGACACCTGACACACTGTTGTGGTGATGGTGTTACAGAGCTGCGGGAGGCAGGAGTGGACTGTCTAACACTGGGCCAGTACATGCAGCCCACCAAACGGCACCTCAAGGTCAGCACGGCCTATTTCCCCATTCACTACGCCACAGTGGTCAAGCCACATAAATGCAGAACATTTTGCAATTTGATAGACACTTTGTGTGTGTGTGTGTGTGTGTGTTTAGGTGGAGGAATATGTGACACCTGAGAAGTTTGCCCACTGGGAGAAGGTTGGGAACGACATGGGCTTTGTCTACACTGCCAGCGGGCCCCTGGTGCGATCCTCTTACAAAGCAGGTGAGACACACACACTCACATGCACTTAATTTTGAGATGCACAGGTGATGTACAGCCCATGATATTCCAGTGTCTTACAGTACCAGTCAAAATAGCCACCCTTTGCCTTAATAACAATCACCAACACAAGGCATTCGGTTAACAAATTTCAGCAGGAAATCACCAGACATGTCTTCCCAGCTCTTCCCCAGAGATGTAGGGCACTTGTGGTGGGCTTTGGCTCTTCTGTCCAGTTCATTTTCCATTTCCATGTTTTAATGCAGTTCTGCTGTACACATACCATATAGTTTAAATATGAAGTGTTATATTGTTTATACAGTTTAAAGCATACAGTAGTAGATAATCACAAATTGCAGGTGTACTCAAACTTTTGACTGGTACTGTAGGTCTCACATTTCCGGACTGCTTTGACAGGTTTATCTACAGTTACATTTTAGATATTTAGCCGACGCTTTTATTCAGAGAGACTTACATTTAGGGCAACAATAGAATAAGTGACTGCAAAGGTCAGGGCTTTAGTGCCCTTACAATATATTTCTTACTGTAGATCAATCATGCCAGAGTGAATGCTTAGAAAATAAATAGAATAAACACTAATAAAAGATTTTTTTATTTTTTTATTCCATAGGAGAGTTCTTCCTGAAGAATCTGCTAGAGAAGAGAAAAGCAAAAGCCACTACAGCAGAGTAAAGATCACAGGACATCAGGTGGCACCTAGTGGCTTCAGACCTCTTCACTCCCTATCTGCTTTCATAGTGATGAAATCCAGTCTACTCCATCAGTATTATTGTTTAGCCATAGCAGGAATACCATCAATTAATAGTACAAGTATCAAAGGTTCTGAAAGTAGCAGGAGAGCTCAACATGGCTCAGTCCTAGTTGATTTAATCCAAGTACAGGGGCCAGACTCTACTTCCAAATTCACTTTTATACACTTGTCCTCTGCCATACACTGGAGACAGGGGTGTGCATTTTACGGAGATCAGTCAGGAGCCTGATGCTATGAAGCAAATGAGTGTCTGGGTTTTGCCCACGTAACCTAGCCAGCAGAAAATATGGTCTAGGTATGAGCCATAGCTGTAATTCCCAATCTTTGTGCCTCAGGGACCCCCAAATCACCAACACCCTCCCCACAGGGAGCCCTGGCCTCCAGGTTGGGGACCACTGACTTGTATCAGAAGCCAGGGCTCTGTATTTGAGTTGTTGATGTATGCTGTTGGCACTAATAAAATGACTGAAGTCATGTGTAATTATAATACAAACTGAACCATGTATAGAGTTATGTAACTTGTAAAGAAATTATTAAAACTATCAATTCACATCTCTTGGATTCAATTTTTAGATCCAGATTTCATTTTAGTGGTAAACTGATTTATCTGCACTTGAGGGGAAAAACAACAGGCAACAAGACTCAGAACACATCACATTTATTGCATTGGCCCATTTAGTACACTGATACTGAGGACACACAGTGACAACATCACTGATCAACATACAGTAGGAGATTTATAAAAATATTTAAAAATTGTATAAAGTTTTTGCTATTGATGAACATTGACGTGATTGGTAAATAATGACATGGTAGATACATTATAAGAAGTTAGAGGTCCCTCAACAGATCCATTAAAACTATCCAAGGGACAGTTTTCACAATTGCTGCATTTTAAATGTTAGGTGAATGAATGCATATTGCACATTTCAGCATGACATGTACAATATGAATCCTGGCTGTGCATCTGGTGTGGAGTTGTACCGGAGATGACTTCTAGAAAGCCGAACTCATTCATGGATAATTTTCACACAACCTTGTGGACTTGAGCCTCAACCGGCTTCCTCCCCTCATCAACTCAATGTTAGGCAGGACTTAGCCAACAGACCACTTGGTATTTTTGGTTATCAAGCATGTTTGACTGAATTGGTTAACACCAGCTGTAGAAAGGGTGAGAAAGGAATGTGTGTGTGTGAGAGAGGAGCGGGGGTGGAACGAGTTTCAGACTTTGGCTTTCTTGGTGGGAGGTTCAGGGGCGCTGATGCGAGGGCATACAGCTGCAGGAGTGTAGGGGATACGTGACGGTGTCACCTTCTTACCGATGGTCTCAATCTGCAGACAGAAGAAAGAAAAATAATTTTTTTTAAATTTGCATTATAAACTACCCACACTGTTCAGACTGTGTGGGTACACTGTTTTTTTTGTTGTTGTTTTTTTAAAATCGGAGTAATCGTCCCAACAGCACACTGGTCATCGCCATTAATACCTTCTGGGGCTGCCAGCTACAAGCTTGTTTCACTAAACATGATATCTGTCTAGTGCATTTATTTTTCTTGTATTAAAACTTGTTTTCTCTGCTCCACCTTTTCTTTTTCTATTGTCCATCTTGGTAACATTGACGACGACTGACCTTAGCTGCTGTGGAAGAAGACTTTAATATACTGTATGACATGAAGTAGTAGTAGTTGCAGTACATATATGCCATGCTGTATTTGATTCATGTAAAGCTCCTAAAAGGAATTAATGCTTGCTTCAAGGATACTGGTGCTTCATGTTTACTAGAGTATGACCTAAAGCCTAGCACTGAGTGTCTCCAAGTGATTTGTCTACCAACACTGTTTTGTCTATTCCAGTGACCTTGTTATTGAGCTGTAATCTCCCCTATCAGGAATGTCAAGGCCTGTGTGTGAGTGTGCTCCCAGTTTGACAAAGACAAAAGATGTCTGGACCGGAGAACACACGTCTAGTTAGTCCCCGTCGGACACCTGTTCGCACAGCAAATCAACTTGAACAATTGATAAAGTTATCACACTGCGGTGCGGCCCATCCAACAGGTCCACAGACCCACCGGCTATTGTCTAACAAGAAAGCAAATGGTGCAAGTTGCATATATAAATGAAAAAAGCACAACCTCCCGAACATGTAGGAGTGCCAATTTGACCGTTGTATGCTGAAATATTGTGGTTATTGGACAAAATTGCAGGCTCTTGCAAGTATTGCGGCAATTTGAACATGCCTTAACTCTTGCACTAACACGACCGCAAAATCCTGGAGGGACTGGCTAGGAAAAGGTGTTAGATTTCTATGAAAATGTGGTGTACTTTCTCTGAAGGCCCCCGTCTGCTCACCTGGAAGCCTATGTTATGGAGCTCAGGGTGGAGGTGGTCCAGCACTCTCCGACCATCAAATATAAAGGCTGGCTTCAGCATCTTCTTGTAGATCTTCTCATAGTCCAGCTCCTATCGTGGAACAGAGAGGTTTGAGTTTGACATTCATGCTCATTGTATGACAGCTTTATCTTTTTCTACATGGTTTCATTCACCAATAAGCATTTGATAGAAGGGAAAAGAGTTTGTGACCTTAAACATGTCCCACTCGGTGCAGATGACCAATGCGTGTGCGCTCTGGCAAGCCTCATAAGGGTCTGTTGTCACAATCACCAGCTCTGACACTAAAAAATACATACAGTGTCAATATAAGTATGGATTCTCCAGTATAGTCATCGTTCTCTCCTTCACAGCCAGTAATCACCAAAGCTTTGCATCTAGAACAGCTACAAATGATGTGTCTGAATCTCTGAAAAACATCAAGCCATTTGGTTTCTATTGAATTTTGTTGTTGGGCAGTATCAGTCAACAGGTATCAGCTTATTTACCTGCATTTGAGTTTAAGCTGAGTTGAGTTGAAGGAGACTTTTCAACTTGCCAAATCTGCAGTAGGAACCCTGGTCAATATACGCACACACATGTATAGACACACACACTTGCTGGCTACCTCTTTGAGGGTTGTCGTCTGAGATGCTGGGCTGGGAGAGGTCATGAATGATTTGTTCCTTAAGGACTTTGGGGTCGTAGATGTACAGCTTGGCCCCCTCATCCATCAGATACTTAGAGATGTAGATACTGGATGACTCCCTAGAGTTATGACACAGACACACACGCTTACATAGGGGTCATATTACAACACAGTATGTTGGTATGTGTTGCCTTCTATGGATGAAAGGTGAATGGAGAGATTGTACATTTGGCACTAAGAGCTATACACATAAAAGCTTCAGAGGGAAGTATGGCCAAGTTGATGATTAACATGACAACACTAATGAAACATCAAAGAGCACAACACAGAAGAAAAGAAGTATGTAAGAAGGGTATTTAAGGGTAATGGATGAGAGGCCGACCTGGTGTCGCCTGTGTCTTTCTTAAAGGAGAAGCCCAGCAGAGCGATCTTTTTGCCAGTGACGGTGTTGAAGAGACAGTCTATGATCCTGCAGGCAAACCGCCTCCTCTGGTACTCATTCATATTGATCACCTGAAAAAGAGAAACAGAGTGAGAAGGTGAAAATGGTGAGACAAAAAAAAACATCAAGAAAAGAGAAATGTCTAGTGCAGCGCTGCTCTGTGTGGTTCCCACCTGCTGCCAGTAGGAGGCCACCTCAGGGAGGTTGAGGGCCTCACACAGGTACACCAGATTCAGCACATCTTTCTGGAAACAACTGCCACCAAAACCTGGACATTGTGTGATAGAGAGAGATGGAAGACAACACTTAATCGGTGTTGAGTCAAATTAAGAGAGAGATGGAAGACCATTCTAAACACTTCAGTTTGTGAGCCCGGTGCGAGTACACGTCTCTTACCTATGCTGGCCTTGAGGAACTTGCTGCCTATTCTCTGGTCCATGCCAATGGCCTTGGCTACCTCCTCTACATCGGCTCCTGTGGCCTCGCACAGAGCACTAATGCTGTTGATGCTGCTGATTCGCTGGGCCAGGAACGCATTGGCTGCCTACACACAGTCATTTTTAAGTTCATACTTGGAATAGCAATAAATGAACAGACATTCAAATACACGCTGACTTGCAAACACTCACCAGTTTGGAGAGCTCGGACGACCATGTGTTGGTGGTAATGATGCGTGCCTCGGGAACCCAGTGTTCATAGACGGCACACAGTGCTCTAATTGCCCTTTGACCTTCCGCTGTCTCGTCTCCACCAATCAGGACGCGGTCTGGCTCCTTCAGATCCCGCACTGCTGTTCCTTCTGCAAGGAACTCTGGGTTGGACAGCACCTAGACAAATGGTTTTAGAAACTTACATAATAACAGACCTGAGAGAATTTTGTCTCTGAAACACAGACGCACACACAAAACTACACACCTGTAGGTTTAGGCTGGGTTTGGTGTTGGCATCAAATATCTGTCTGATGCTCTCGGCAGCTCGCACTGGGACTGTACTCTTCTCTGTGACGATCTTGTAGCCATCGGACACCTCTACAATCCGTCGAGCACATGCCTCAATGAACTTGAGGTCGGCGGCACGGCCCTTGCCCATCCCATAGGTCTTGGTGGGAGTATTCACCTGTGGTGTAACCATTGCTATTTACTTATTGGTGTATCTGTGTATACATACATTTATTTGCTTAGTTTGCCAACAGTAGAAAGTGTGTGTGGGTGTGTACAGAGGTAGATGTGTGAGTATGTGAAAGAGAGATGTATGTGTGTGTATGGGTGTGTGCAAGAGCTAACTAAAGGACTCACAGAAATAAAGACGAGGTCAGCCTCCCTAATGGCAGTGTCTATGTCCGTAGAGAAAAACAGATTCCGCCCTCTGCATGATTCAACCACCTCTTTCAGACCCGGCTGGAAAGAGTAAAATAGGAAGGGGCGAAACAGGGAGGGTGTGTTACGAAATGCCTGGGACAAACGTATGACACAAAGAAAATTTCACACGTAATAATGGTTCACGAGTACTGTCACCATCCGGTCTTTACACTCGTCATTCATGATAAACAGGTTGTAGCTGTTCATTGTGGTAACTAGGGAAGTTGTGACGCAGAGTGGTCTGGAACTAATTTACTTCTCCACTCCTCGCATTCCATTTTCTTACAGCTCAAAAGATTGCCTGGCTACATTTACTACTTTCATTAAGCCTTACTGATTTTTTCTAGATATAAGACCATGACATTAATAGTAAATAGAGATGGGAATTTAGGGGAGAAACACATGGCACAATGAAAGCTACAAACATAATAAATTAGTGCTCATAATGACCAAAAGTGACCACTATCCCTTTAACGTATGACACAAGAACCAGCCATTAATCATGCCATACCCTTAGCTGTTTTTCTGGACAAGTGTACCTCATATATGGGCAGAGTGTCTGAGTTCCAGGCTTTGATTCTGTACTCGTTGACATCCACAACAGTCACTGTGATCTCTGGGCACATTTGGGCGATCACGCTACATGTTGGACCTCCCACATACCCTGCACCAATGCAACAGACCTTCTTTATCTGGAACATCTGGAGAGAGAAAGAGAGGTTAGCGATGCTGCTAAAACATATATATGGTCTAATTAATAGAAATCATTTGGAGGACGAAAGGATCTAATAAAGCAGCCGACTTTCATAATGTGGACGACAATCAAACTCCAAATAAAACTTGGACCCATGGCACTGATTTTTCAACAATAAACATCCTTAATATAAAACACTATCAACAATTTAAAAAACAAAAAACATTTCCATCCACCTAATGTCCTCATATTTCAGTGCTACAAAGTGCCCCATCACTGATGCATTAATATGTTGATCTGCAGGGGTAAGCAGAGCTCGATCAGTAGTTACGTTTCTTCCAAAAATAGCTGTCTAAAGTAACTAGTGACCAGAGGGTTCTGTGTTACATGCAGTGACGAACTTAAATTATAGGGTTTCCTGTGCTGAATATACTCTAAGTACCCCAGTACCTCAAATAACCGGAGTAGTGCTCGAGTATCCGTAATAGGCTGGTGGAAAATAAAGAGCCTTTCATTGCAGCTAAGCCACGTATAGCAGAGTAGTGAAAAAAAGAGCTTTTCTTCCAGCTAACGTTACACTTCAACTAGCTAAGCTACAGACAGTGTCACTGCCATACTAGAATTTGTAGGAGACGTTACAATTTGGTAGGACCGCAGTTTGCCTTCTTAATCTTGGGTGAGCGAGTTGAACACAAGAAACAAATGAATGAGCGTCTAGCGTTAGCCTGCTAGCTGCTATTAGCTACATTACCTCTGCCAACTCGACAGTCAAGGAACTTCAGGAATGCGCAGATTTTAATGTTAGCTCCTTTTCCAAAAGGACCTTCTTCAAACTGTCGATCCCTAAAGCACTATTTTGCTAAAAGGTCTTCAGACCGGGGTAAAGAAAATGGCTTGACAAAAAGAGTCTAACCAGAGTAAGGTTTATCTCCCAACTTTTCCAGAGCTACGAGCATCTAGACTAAAGCACCTCTGTCAAATCAGAAGCAAGTCTTTAAGCAACCGATAAGACAGTTCCGATTCCGTATTTTCAAAATAAAAGCACGGGGTAACTACAACTGTAGCTTTTTGTGAGGGCTAAAACAACACTTTTACTCTAAATGGTACCACTTATGGTAAATGATTAGGCATCAGCGGTGTGGCACTTAGCCTAACTAAGTCCAAATTTGATCGTGTAGTTTCTATTGTTACAACAGAGAGCCAAGATTCTAGCAGAAATCACCAGACATTCATTTGGAAGCCATACCTAAAAATGACATATGGAGAGCATTCAGGTCCAATTTTCCCTCTAAACTGTATTTGTCTGTGCAATATTCTGTTAGGTTGGTTACCTACAGCTAATAATTTATCACATTGACCAATAATAGTTAGTCAGTATTGATGGATTTGTAATTTTTGGTGGCCACATTTGGTAACCACATTTGCATTCTATTCCATTCCATCTACTCCCCTCCTACAGACGAAGACTACAGGATACAGGATACAGGATACAGGATACGGATAAAGGATAAAGGATAAACCGGTTTCACTGGTAGTCCAGCAATGGAGTGATGATTCTGTGGCTACACTTGCAGGACTGCTTTGAATCTACAGACTGGCAAATGTTTCGTGTTGCAACTGATGGTGACATCAATGAATACACAGACTCTGTCTCTGGCTACATTAGACATTGTACTGACGAGGTAGTCGTCATTACCTTACCATGCATTTCCCAACCAGAAGCCCTGGTTCAATGGCGACATAGGGACAAACTTAGAGCTCGATCTGTCGCCTACTCCTCCTGGATACATACAGGAAGTCCAGGTATGACCTCTGCAAGGCCATGAGAGTAGCCAAGCAGAACTACAAGGACAAACTAGAGTCCTACTACAAGGCTCTGACCTCAGACGGATGTGGAGTGGACTGAGGTCTTTAACAGACTACAAAGGGAGAGGTAATGGTGCTGTTCAGCCCTCTGCCTCACTACCAGACGAGCTCAACATCTATGCTCGTTTTGAGGAAAGCACTGCTTCCCTGCTGTGAGGTTACCTGAAGACAAGGATGGCTGCTCACTAATGCTATCCGTAGCAGACGTGAGCAGATCCTTTAAAAAGGTCAACCCCCACAAGGCTCCAGGACCAGATGGCATTCCAGGCCACGTCCTCCGAGCATGTGCCAACCAGCTAGCTTGAGGTGTTCGCTGACATCTTCAACCTCTCCCTTAACCTGTCTGAGATCCCCACCTGCTTCAAGTCATCCACCATCATACCTGTCCCTAAGAAACCTAAGGTCACCAGCCTGAACGACTACCGCCCCGTTGCACTGACCTCCACAATCATGAAGTGCTTTGAGCGGCTAGTCAAAACCCACATCTGTTCCACCATTCCCACAACCATAGACCCTCTTCAATTCGCATACCACCCAAACTGCTCCACTGACACCGCCCTCTCCCACCTGGACAAGAGGAACACATATGTCAGAATGCTGTTTGTTGACTACAGCTCAGCGTTCAACACTATTGTTCCTGGGAAGCTCATCATCAAGCTCAAGGACCTAGGACTGAGTCCCTCACTCTGCAACTGGGTCCTAGACTTCTTGACGGACAGACCCCAGTTGGAGAGAGTGGGCAACCTCACTTCCTCCACACTCATTCTTAACACTGGCGCCGCCCAGGGCTGCGTCCTCAGCCCCCTCTGGTACTCCCTGTTCACGCATGACTGCGTCGCCACTTCCAGCTCCAACGCCATCATAAAGTTTGCTGACAACACCACCTCATCACAGATGGCGATGAGACGGCCTACAGAGAAGAGGTCAGAGCCCTGGCAGTGTGGTGCCAGGACAACAACCTCTCTCTCAACGTCAGCAAGACTAAGGAGCTGATAGTGGACCACAGGAAGCTGCAGGTGGGGTCACCCAGACACTCCCCCATAGACATCAATGGAGCTGAAGCGGAGAGAGTCCGCCACTTTAAGTTTCTTGGTGTTCACATATCCAACGACCTTATCTGGACTCACCACACGGACACAACAGCGAGGACGGCCCGCCAACGCCTCTTCTTCCTGAGGAGGCTAAAAATAGGCTAAAAAATCCCCCAACATCCTCACAAACTTTTACAGAT